>PVJC01021448.1:0-28199 GCA_004026665.1 Murina feae
GTGGCTTACCCCGTCCCGGAGAAACGGTTAATTTTAATATTTCGCTTTTATTAGTTAAGATTATGTATAACAGGATACTGTAAAAATTAAGTTACAAAATTTTTATTAAAAAATTTCTTACATGTTGTTATATTGGCTGGGCCACAAAAATATTCGTTGTGGGCCGCATGTGGCTCATGGGCCACAAGTTTGACATACTTGTTGTAGACCTTCAGGCAGACAGACATCTGATCTATGTCACTCTGCTAGGTATGGCCAGACACAGCTGAACATGAATGGGACACACATTACTTAACCTCTGCCCAACAGAGATATTAAGAATGAATCCTCAGAAAGAAAACAGACACCCCCAAAATACTCTCACAGTAAATATGATACATTTCTCAGAGTTTTTTTCTTCTTTTGATTTTACTGTAGGCTGACAACATAAGTCCAAAACATAATTCTAGGAAAGAATCTTACAAGGGGACAAAATAATGTATTTCAAGTGCATGGCTTTCTGACAGTTTAGCTTTTAAGAGTACGGGACTTACAAATGGATTTCATCTTGCATGCCAATGCTGATGAGATGCCAACTACAGTCTGAAGCACTGGTGGGGAAGAATCAGCTTTGAGCAAGAAAGAGTCTAGGCTCGGCATAAGAAGTTGGCCAGGGGCTTGGATGGGACAGTAGTAAGAGTCGTCTCGTGAATTTGCTGACCCTGAACCTGAGGGAAAAATGGACTATGTATCCATCAGATAGTTTTCTGATAATATCGAGCTTTTTGATAAGTAATGACTTGTAAAGATTTCCGTGTACATCCTCTGAGAAGTACAAATATTCCACGTTGTACATTCAGGGTGAACACATAAACCACAGCAGCCAGCTCCCGTCGGTCGGGACGGCGTACTTTTACGAATGCTAAGAGATGCTAATTTACTGGAAGCCCTCTCCACCTGCTCACGGAAGAAGACCATGGAAACACCTGAGGCAGGATCAGAAGCATCCTTGGGGAAACTTCCGGGTGCTCTATAAGACATGGAGGAGGAGATGGCGCGCCCAGCACTTCCTAGAAAGGCTAAGTGAGCCGCCTCAAATTTGGAGGCAACTTGCTCCTCATTTGGGTGTCCCTCCAACCCATTCACCAAGTGACATGAAAAGCTGTTAGTGTTGAATGAGGCCCAGAACAAGAAAAGGCTTTGAAATAGGTCCAGAGTGCTGTGCAGATCCCATGGTGCTTGAAGTGTCCGTGGCTGAAGGTGATGCTGCTAGCAGCTGGTGGCAGCCTTTGCAGGTGAATGGCGGCTCAGACCCTTAGGATTTTAGAGCAAAGCCCTGCCATCCTTGAGGAGTAACTGCTGCTCATTCGAGAAAGAGCTCTTGGCCTGCGACTGGCCCTTAGTAGCCTGAATACTTAACCATGGGCCACCAAGTTACCATGAGACCTGAGCTGCCTAGCAAGACTCAGGAGGAGGTACACTACACTCCAAAAGAACCATTTGCGGTTTTTAACTTACGGACAGGAATCTAGGGAATGTGTGTGGGAATGGTCACGAAGGGTGTGGGATAATGGTGGAGGGAACATAAAGTTGGACCTGGCTTTGGGACTCTGACTGGAACTTACACCCCTCACTCTCCTTCTCAGGCCTTCAGATTGCAGATTGTGGGATTTCTCAGGCTCCATAATTGTGTGAACCAATTCCTTATAACAAATCCTATCCTATATAATAAAAGTCTAATATGCAAATTGACCAAATGGCCAATTGCTATGATGTGCACTGACCACTAGGGGGTAGACGCTCAATGCAGGAGCTGCCCTCAGCCTACAGGCCCCAGGTCAGTCAAGGCGGGTGCCAGCTGGGCTCCCAATTGTCCCGCTGGTCAGGAGGCGACCAAGGGAGGCAACCACCAGCGGTGGCAGGGAGCAGGGCCAGGGAATAGATGGCACTAGGCTGGCCAAGGTGGGTGCCAGCAGGGACCTCCGATTGCCCCACTGGTTGCCCCACAGATCAATCAGCCCTGATAGCCAGCCAGGCCTGGGGACCCTACCCATGCATAAATTTCATGCATCGGGCCTCTAGTTCACATATAAATAAATATAATGAAAATCATACATATCTCTATCTCCTATTGTTTTTTTTTCCTTGGGAGAACCCTAATACAGCCAAGTTTTGTATATCTTAAGTGTCCCATCTTAGAAAATTGGAATTAATGGATTTCCTACCCTGAGTTGTGAGGATTTAAAAAAAGTTGATTCATGTGAGTTTGCTGAGGTTAAATCAGCACCTTATACATTTTCCTATCCTTAGCACCTAGTCAGGCTCTGGCAGAATGCAGATGGTCATAAATATCTGTTAAATGACCATCACTTTTTCAAAATACTCCTAATGTAAATAACTATTATTTATTATTCAACAAATACTTATGGGTTCCTGCTAAGCCTAGGCATTAAAAAGAAAATGAATCATTGACACAGATTACGTCAAACTATTTTTTTCCTCACAGAGCTATTCTTACTTAAATAATTCATTCCATGAAAACGTTCTTTTATTAAAATGAAGTAATAAAGAATATTAATTTACTTTAAAAATTATCTTTATTGTTGAAAGCATTACAGAGCCAAAGAGCAAAACAAATATTAAGTAGAAGATAGGAATTTAAGTGAGGGTACTTGAGTTCTATTCCATAGTGGAGATGTTTCCAGATTCAGAGCAAAGGCATGTACTGTACTTGGTTTCAAATAGGATGATGATTCTGGCTTCCCCTATAGTAAGGCTAGTGAATATAATTTAGAGCCATTTCTAGAGTAATTGCAACATGATTAGATTTTGCATTTCCTCATATGTGTGTTGGCTGGTGTGGTTTGAAATAATTAGATCACAGGGTGGTCCAATTACTTGGTGTAAACCGTCATGCACATACCCTAATGCTTAATTACTGAGAGTACATCAATCCCGCCCCAAATTCACTGGCTGTAACTAACAATACCTTTCTTAACTAATCTTTCACAGTGTTAGGAACACAAGGTGCTGGCTAAGACCCACGATTAAAACTAGCAGTTAAAACAAGAATCTGCAATTCTACCCTGATTTAAGCTTTACAGCCATTTCTCTCTCGGACAATTTTTAAAAATGTAACATTTTCAACAATAAAGAATTTAAATTAAAAAAATAATACTCAGAATGGAAAACAAACAAAAAAACCTTTTCCTTTATAAAATACTGTGCTGAACACCTGAAACTAATACAAAATAATATTGAATGTAAGCTAATTGACAAAATTTAAAAAACTGGAAAAATCTTAGCTCTTTAGTAAGAATTAGCCGCAAATTACACCGGGGTCTTGTCCAGGGAAATCTATCATCCAAGTCCAAGAAGTCTTAGAACATTATGGCTAGTTACAAAGAACTACTATTTGCAACGGAAAACACCTGAGATACGCAGCAAAGTGAAACCCATGGAGCTATTGCTGGTTTCGACGTCATTCCTTATAGGCCATCAGCTTCCACCTCATCGCTGGGTTTTAGCAGAAGCTCCTGGGCCGGGGGAGGGGAGCAAGCCTGTCTGCCCAGACCAGGGCCGCCTAGGTCCGACCCGCCTGCTGGGTCGGGCGGGACCGCAGAGTCGGAGGCTGCAGAGCGGGAGGGACCGGGGCTAAATAAATGAACCCAGGACGCGCCCCCGCTGCGCCCGCGGACGGCGGCAGAGCCGAGGGCGGAGACTCCTCCGATTCAAATTTCAAGCGGGTCGCCCGAGCGAGGCTCAGCAGGTGCCTTGGTCCGGCGGCGGGCATTTCCGCCTTACCTGCCCGCAGGGCCGGAAGTCACCTAGCGGAGGCGCGGCCCCGCCCGGTGGCCTGCGTTTCAACCGCGCGGAAAGCTTCAAAGTGTGCGCCCGCGTGTGGTCACGAGTCTCCACGCTCCCGGCCGCGAGCGCCCTGCCCTGCCTTCAGAATGCCCTGGGCCCGGGGAAACCCGGGGCAAAGCTGGGGGGAGCGAGGAGGAGGAGGGGGAGGGCTGTGAGAAGCCCGGGCGCTCCACGTACCCCCCCACTGCACTGGGGACGCGCTGGGGGGGGGGGGGGAAACCCCCGGAGGTCGCGCATGCGCTGACTGTCCTTCAGGCGCGTGGAGAGAGTCGCGCATGTGCAAAGCCCAGACGGGAAAAGTGAGCAAAGGGGGTGACTGGCAGGATGAGGGCGCTTCAGCAACTAAGGGGCCGCGGCGGCCGGGAGGCGCGTGCGCAGAGCCCCTGAAGGGGCGGGGCTTCTCCACGCGGGCGGCCTTGTGCGCCCCCTGTCGCGCGCCCGGGGACGGAAGGCGCGGAGGGGCGGGGAGGAGGGGGCGGTATGGAGGGCGGGCGGGGGGAGGGGAGCCGGAGCGAGGGAGGGCTTATCGACCCGGCGATTTTGGTTAAAATATTCAAAATGGCGGACGGAGGAGCAGCGAGTCAAGATGAGAGTTCAGCCGCGGCGGCAGCAGCAGCAGGTAATCATTACGGCATTTTACATATTCATATTCATACTCGAGCCCGGCTCCCGCGGCCCCCCCGCGACTTAGCATAATTTATTAGTACTCAGGATTATTATAATTAACGGCGGGGCGCTGGGGGGCCGGGGAGCGCCGAGCCCCCGCCGGGCGCCGAGCGGAGGGGGAGAGGCTCTCAGCGGCCGGCCGGAGGGGGACCCGGGGCACCGGGGGCTGCGGCCCGGCCCGCCGGCCGCCCGACCCGGCCCGGCCTCCGCCTCCTCGCCGCCCCGAGCCCGAGCGGGTCCGCGGCGGGGCCGGGGCCGAGCAGGACAATGAAGACGCTTTACATATTCATAGCGGCGGGCGGCCCGGCGGGCGGGGGGGCGTGGAGGCCGGGCGGCGGCGGCACAATGCCGGGAGGCGGCGTGCCCGGGCGGACCCGGCGGCCGGACCCGAGCGCGCGTGCCCCCGGGAGCGGCGCGGCGAGGCGGGGCGGCGGGGGGCGTCCGCGGGGAGCTCCCGCCGCCGCTCGGGACCCGGGTCTGGCCGGGGTCACGGCCCCGCACTCGCTGCGCCCGCTCGTTCCCGGGGGGCGGCCCGACCCGCGCAGGCCCGCGCCATGGGTGCGCAGGGCGCCAGTGGGCTCCGCCTCGCGCCCTCGGGCGACCCTTGGGAAGCCCCCTCGGAGGGCATGTCCTCGGGCCGGCGGCCAGCAGCCCCGTGGGTCCCCGTCGGGCACAGTCCCGGGGGAGCCGGGTGGAGGCGCCGGCGTGCTGTGGCCCCCGCGCCCCGCCCTGACCCTCCCGGAGTCGGGCCACGCGCCCCCGGGTCCCCGGGACGCGGCCGTGAGGCCGGCCGAACAAGTTGCCGCCGTCCCGGTCCCCCTCCCGCGGGCAGTGGGGAGGCGGGATCCCCGTCGGGCCGCCGGGGGCCGGGTCCTGCCTGCTCGCCGCTGCGCGGATCCGCTCTCATTTGAATAATGTCTAATTCGGGGAGGTTTATATTATTGAAATGGCCGCCCGGCTTTCCCCGCCTCTCATGTTTAGTAATTCAGACCTTTAATAACAGCCACTCACAGCCCAACGCCGTGTTTATATTTTACATTCGCCCCATGTGCTTTTGTGGTTCGATATGATTCTTTTTTTTTTTTTTTTCCCTGGCAATCCACAGGGCTCTGAGATCAAACCCAGGCTGCGCCGGGGAAGGGAAGGGGGAGCGAGGCCTGGCTCCTCCTGCAGTTGCCTAGGCCTCATGCTCTGCCGCCTGATTTATTTACTAATAACCAAAATGACTCCCCTCTCCCGACCTTCACGCACCCTCCTCCGCGGGCACCGCTGACCCTTCCAGGCCGCCCCAGCCTTCCCACAGCCCCGAGCGCAGCCCTAACTCTGCCTTGTTCTGTTTCCTCTTAAAAAGACTTTCTTACGGCGGTAATATTGGGCCTAAGGGGAGGTTTGGGGAGGGGGGAGGCCCAAGGGGAGGTTGGGGGGGCGCGGGAGACTGTCCTATTTTCAGAGGCTAAATGAAGCCTTTTGGGGTTCACTTGGTTTTGGTGGAGCCCCTTGCCCTCTGGCTCCAACCCCCAAATTAAAGACTTGCTAGCTTTGTAAAGGTGGGTCTGCAGGATTTTTGAAACCAATCTTTTTTTTTTTTTTTTTTTGCAGTTGGGGAATAGCTGAGTATTTTATAAATCCTAATTTACAGCACTTTCAGAACTCAGGGCTGTGCTCCCTTTTCAAACCTCTTCATTGGAATTTAAAATGGGGCTGATACTAATTTTGTGCTGTCAGGGTCACAGATTTGCTTATTTTAATTGGAGCACTCCTGAAAACAGAAATGAGGTTCTGTTTTCTTTCATTGTTTGTGTCATGATTAAATGAGTAAAATGGAGGAATAAACACTGTCATTGTGTCCATCCTGACCTCTGAACGTACCACCCTCCCAGCACACCGCTCCCTCTTCTTAAAATTGTCAGAATTGATTTTGTTCTGTGTAGGTTAGGACAGTTGATTGGAGGAAGGCAGTTAATTTCAACTATGGAGAAGAAACAGTAATTTTGAATTTGGGTCTCTGCCTTGATGAGGTTTTTCCTCCATTTTAATTTGTATAGTCACAGTGTGTTTTTACAGTCATGGTATTGCTTCTCGTGGGGTTTTTCCCAGGCTGGAGAGGAGGGTATGAGAACTGTCGTTAAACACTGGTGTGCTAAACCTCTGTAACTACATTAAGGCCCTTAGGGTCAGTTGCTAGCTACAGATTTGGTGAGACTTCGATTTTCAGTTTAATTTGTAACAAAAATCTAAATGTAATGGGCTAAAGCCAATTTCAAATAACCAGTTCTTATCATTTTTCTTCTTTAACCTCCAGTAGGCAGGCCCCGAAATGCAGCAGGGGAACATAAAATCTGTGGCTTCCACAAGACTGTTCAGGTGAACGACTGTTTCAGAGATCTGAAGCTTGAGGTCAGGTGGACAAAAACAGGAATATGATTTCCTAAGTGGCATACGTTTTTTGCATCAGATTCCCAAGATGTGGTCAAACTGATGATGTCATTGGACAGAGGACAAGGTGCAGTTAATTTGATTTATTGTCCTGAGGTGAAGTGTAGCAGCGAAACCTTCTCATAGGGAAACCATTTATCTCGGGACAATTTCCTTTATAGCTGCAATTTAACCACCACCGAGGCTGTAGGTATTTTATCCAAGAGGAGAAAATGGACATTGCATTTACAAACAAAATTTCACTGGTACAATTTCTGTAATACAGAAAAGGATGAAAATTATGAACTGGCCTTTTATATTCTGTAGAAATTCATTTCCTCAAATTCTCAAATGGAGACTATAGGCCTTAAATAAGTGTCATCTTGGAAGTGATCCAGGGCGCATGCTCATTTTAGATGGCTTCTTCCTGACCCCCCCCCCCCCACACACACACAGAGACACACTCTGGGAAGCTGTTTCTTGACTTAATCAGAGCACAGCCCAGGCTAAAGGAGAGACCCTGTGAGTTCCTTGTATCTATTTCCACGACTAAAGTGAAGTTAAAGAGAATGAGGGCTAGCTGTTCTTTTAGGTTGAGATTATAATGTTTAAAATAAAGTAGAATACTTAAGCATGTGCTTTGCAAACAGTTTTTAAAAATATAATTCATAATTCTCTTGGTTAGTTTTAGCCTGGACAAGTTTGTGCATTTTATTTTGATTGATTAGTGATTTTTAAAATTGAGGTAGTGATTTCACCTATAATTTTTGACATCTGAGTAGATTTTCCTCTCCTTAGACATTTTTTATCCAACTAGCTTATCTTAGTGAGGATTAAAATGCCCTGGGAATGTGGTAGTATTGCTTTATTCCTAAAGCAATTACTTTGACTTGTGACCCAAGCAATTACTTTGACTTGTGACCCAAGCTTGTTGGATGGAGTATTTTATGTTAGTTTTGAGCCTCCAGAAGTTGTACCTTGTCTGTCTGCTTTTGCATCTGTCAGGTGGCTTTCCACAAGTTTTCAGAAAACCCATGGTCACTTCCTTCTTACCTTGCTCCACTGGTGCTTTTGAATTTAGCTCCTGAAAATTCATATCACTGCTGACCAAATGCTTTTAATTTTTAAAAGGACCAGTCTGTCCCTAACCAGTTTGGCTCGGTGGATAGCACGTCAGCCTGTGGACTGAATGGTCCCAGGTTCATTTCTGGTCAAGGGCATGTACCTTGGTTGTAGGTACATCCCCAGTAGGAGGTGTGCAGGAGGCAGCTGGTCCATGTTTCTCTCTCATCGATGTTTCTAACTCTCTATTTCTCTCCCTTCCTCTCAGTAAAAATAATCAATAAAAAATATATATATTTTTAAAATGAAAGGACCAGTCTGCTTGTAAGCTATTTTTGTACAAGTAATTTTTAACCTCTTTCCCAAACTAATTTCTAATTTCTTTCATTTTGTCATCAAATATCCCTGTAGTGAGGGGAAATACAAACTACTGCTATTCAGGTTTAAATGGTGTGGTGTTGTGCCGTATTTTTAATTTACTGATTTCTGAACCGGTACGCGGCATAAAGCAGCAGAAATGAAAGGTCTCACTGCTGCGCGGGTTGAAGTCATTGTTAAGCTGTTACCCACCGGGTCAGTGGATTCTGAAATAGTGGAGGGCTCAGAATGTGATGTTAAATTGCTCTTATCAAGCCACCAAATGTGTTTAAAGGAGCCTTTAATATCTTAAGCAGGTGATTCTATAATCCCAGAACTGAACTTTAAATGCTATCTTTCATAAGTGCTTTCCATTCAAAATGAAATATTTAAAGTTTCTTAAATCTGTATTACTGGATCTTGAATTTAGTTGTGTTTTTCAATTAGTCACTCACCTTCATGAATATCTATTTCCTTTGTTGCAGAAAGACTAATATTATGTAGTGATGACTGCCTTATTGTTAACAGTTATTTTTGTTTTGTATTTAATATTGAAAACCCACAGCCCCAGTCTTCACATACTAACCTTCTTTTGGCCACTATTAAAATTAATTTTCTTTTAAAACTCTGGTGTGTGACTGTCATTAATTTGCTTTTATACAACAGTATTGGTTCAGTTACACAGTTTTTGTAATTCATAAAGACTGTGAAACCTCAATTTGAGCAGGGATGTGTTTTCCTAATGGAAGTGATTGCATTTAGAACTATTCAAATAATTACTGTTTACAGAACAGAACAAGTCACAGACAAAACATGCCCCTTTTCGGTCACCCCTGTTCTTGTTGCTGTTGCCTCCTTTAATGTTAAATGCCTGAGCAAACATGCTTATTATGTATTTCTCCGGGGAAATCTAATATTGGGTGGTAGGTAGCGTGCGGATTGGCTTTTTCCACATCTGCCTTCCTCGAGTTTTTGCATCCCTCCTGGATGGATTCTTTCCTCCTCTTCCTTTTAAGGACATCCTTTGGGCCAGAATTCTCCCTTATTATCTTTTTGTGTTGCTTAAATAAGATAAATATCTTTCAGAGTGGAATCAAGGTTGAACGAGGTAATAATTATGGTTCACAGAACAGCAGTTTCCTTCTCCATCTTCTTTTACTGGATGTTTTTGCACATTATTGACATTTTGTGAATAAGGATAATTGGGTAATTTTGTAGGCTTATATTTCTTCTTAGGAACAAATCGGTTTTGTGTTGTCTGACATCTTTCTGACTGTGTCTAAGCTGGCAGTGAGCCCTTATAAACTCTTTCAGCAGTAATAGCAATGGGACCAAAAATAGCACGAGCGGAGCCAGGGCCTGACTTACTGGTCCATTTACGGGATATTTCAAGTTGGAAATGAGAATTGTCTTGAGCTTCAGAACCTCTGATGGAAGAAGCTCTTTATGTACCATGTGCGTAGTTTGTAGAGCTGTGTGTTTTGACTACAGGAAGATAACTTATTGAGTATTGATAGGGTATCTTGTTTATACTCAGTGACTCATATAGCTTCTTTGTTTTTTCTTTTTAATTTATTTTTTTCCAGTTAAACACTCAAGTTTTCACTGTTGCCTAGATTTTGCTGACAGGACTAGTAAAGAGCAAAAGAAGAATCAGCAAGGCTCTCTGTATACTGTTCAGGAACCTGAGTATTTATCCAGAAAAGGAGCTATATTATTAATTTTTAAAAAAAGACAATGTGAAAAGCACAAAACTAAGCTCAATATGAGTATTGGTCGTAGTAGCTTTATGCAGCCTGCAATATTAAGTACAGTTAGTCACATGATTTATTTCTTCATCCACTGCGTCACTTTATTGGTTTTTATGTTGGAACTATGGCAATAATGTATATGTAAAATTAGTAAAGTAACAATTATGGTTGGTTTTATTTTTATTTTGCTGGTGGGCATTGACTTTTCAATCAAAGATAATGAACATGTTGTGTATGTTAACTCAGTTGTGTTTGGCAGGTGGTTATCTTAAGTAATGGGGTTATACTGACTGGCTTTATAACCTACTAAGTGAATATACTTTTTAGAGAAAAGTGACTTAGCTGTTTTCTTGTCTTAGTCACTTATTTTAATGGTCTGTTTAATGGGGGGAAATTCCCTTTTTTTGCTGATTCATACTGCAGCAAGCAAGTATATTATAATCAATGTTTTAAAAAATAGTTATGTAAACAGTTCTTTGCTTACACAAAGTGTCTGTTATATCCCTGCTCTTTTGCTAGTTGTCTTTGGGGACAGCAAGGGACTATAAGGCTCTGCTGTGGGATAGTTGGTGTGTTTACTTAGCAGGGAAGATTGAAGACAGTGTTTGTAATTACATATGAAAACATGTAACAGATAATAAGAATCAGAGTAGAAATCAGGGTGTGTCTGCGTTTGTAGGAATCCACCATCCTAGAACCCTTTAGCTGGAAGGTAATGTAGTGACTACTAGTAGATGCTGAGAGGGTCTCACAGTGGCTCAGTGGCTTGCCCACAGTCTCTGAACAGATGAGTAACGGATCAGAACACAAGACTTCTGACTATACAGTCTCCTCCTCTCCAGTCTCCCTCCACCACGTTGCTGCTGGTCAGACTTTCAGTAGGAGGTGAGCTTTTTAAGCTGAGCTCAAAAGGGAAAAAACATTGGAGAAGGAAAAGACGGGAGGTTGTGGTCTAGATTGTGCTGTGAAGGTGAAGAAGGAGATATTTGTTCCGTGCACAGAGGCTGGGGAGGTTTTTAAAGTAAGGAATCTTGTGGTAAAAGTGATGTTTTAGGTTTAATAAGGTAGTGTGCAAGAGAGTTGGAAATTGGAAGGGAGATATTGGACTCATGGCAACCAGTATATAAAAATTGAGTTGTGTTGGCGTAGCTCAGTGGTTGAGCGTCCACCTATGAACCAGGAGGCCACAGTTCCTGATCAGAGCACAGTCTGGGCTGCGGGCTCAATTCCTAGTGTGGGGTGTGTAGGAGACAGCTGGTCACTGATTCCCTCCCATCATTGATGTTTCTATCTCTCTCTCCCTCTCCCTTCCTCTCTAAAATCAATAAAAAATTTCAAAAAAATTGAGGTGAGTTGTTTGTAGACTAATTGCTTTAAGTGCTGCTAGAGATACAGACATATTACCTGACCTCAAGAGGCTTTCGATATGATATGATGTATTGAAATAGATCATCCAGGATGAAGACGATGAGGATGCTGTCCATTAAATCGCAGAATAAGAACCTGTAGGAGAAATTCTTGCCTGGTCTTATAGTAGGAACTAGTTTATTTCTGACCAGTGGTTTTGTTTTCAGTTTTCTGGACACTGTCTGCTTGACTTAGTTTTCTTTCCAAGTCAAACTGCAGTGTTCAGGCCAAATCATTAACCTGAAAGATTACATAGACGATTGTGGTATGCATTTTTCTTAGTGTCATTCCCCATCCCATTTTGTTCGGTATTTCTCTTATTGCTTCCACTTTAAACTCTTGTTATTTGTGTTTTATGTGAGCTACTTTCTATCTTTTCTGGAGTAAGGCAGGTATAAAATTATAACTGTGACATAATGATAATGTCAGTGTTTTTATAGTACCTTAAAATTTATAGCAGCACTCTCATTTTTATTACTTTAGTTAGTCCTTTCAGGTAAGTATTATTATACCCATTTTATAGTTGAGTAAAATAAAGCCCAGATTAAGTGACTTTCCCAAGATCACATGCTTAGTAAGCACTGAGTGTGCTTGGGGAATAGCCAACACTTGCACGTTAGTGATGACCTAGGCTGTGACTGTTAGCGGGGTTCCCATGCTGTGGTGCCAGTGTGGTGGGTGTGGGGTGTGTGCAGAGGGCTTGGATTTCATTTGCTAGGCAGTAGAGAGTCGTTGAATTTTTTTGTTCTTGAGCTATGACCAAAGCCCTTAATTTAAGTGTGTAGCAGCTAATTAGAGTCAAAGGAGAAACAAGGTTTTGAGTTTAGATGAACAGAAGTAGGGAAGTGGAAGATGGAGCCATTTGGGGAATAAGCAGTGAACTCAGTGATAGACATGTCATTTCAGACATGAGTGGGTGGGTCATAGGAGATTATATACTCACTGCGTGATCAACATGGAAATGTGAGGATTGAGGTTTGTGCTCAAGCCACTGTGTGGATTGAGCATTGAGTTTGAACACTAAATTCTAGACATCTCATTTGGCCTTGGCACTGACTTCTGTGGTTCTCTTTCAGCCGTGAGATGGTGATAATACCAGTGTCAGAGGATGCTGTGGGAGTAACAGACGCAGCGCAAAAGCATTTTACAGCCCTGTAGTAGCTTTTCTTTCATGGGCACAAGGGTTAGATGGTCTGCTGAAGAGGAGCTTTGGCTCTCCAGTGATTTGGGGCATCTGGCGGCAGGGTGTCCATTTCCAGGTGTGGCCAACTTCTCGGGAGAGGGAGCAACTCCCCTGTGGTCCTCTGAAATTCTAGAGCAGAGCTGCTGCATTGTAGCAAAAATAAACTGGCCCTTGATCCAGGCCTTTCTGCTGAATGCCCCACTCCCACGTCTGCCTGGCATCCTTACCTTTTACTACTTCCTTGACGAGCGTGACCGAGCAGTTCACCAGGAAGTCCCCCTACAGGCCCATCACAGACACAACAGCGTTTCTTTGAGCAGGTTTTGATTTTTTAAAAAATCTCCTTAAAAGTGTATTCAAGACCTGTCTTAGAAGGGTGGCTGTGTTTTATTCTGCTGCTTGCTCCGGCTCCTCTGCTTTCTCCTCCCCCTCCACAGTCCCATCCAGGTTTGAGACCCAGGACCTGAAACAAGCCCTGGGCTCAGGTCAGGCTGGTGTTTCGGGAGCTCTGAGAACCTTTGCCGAGAAGCTCCCATGGTCCCTCCCTTGGGATGTCGTGGTGGGTGTGGGGTGTGTGCAGAGGGCTTGGGAGCTGACGACCTAGGTTCTAGACCAGCGGTCGCCAACCGGACCACCAACGGTCCGTGAGGTCTGAAAGGTTGGCGACCGCTGTTCTAGACCACTGACTTTGGGACAAGTTACTTCACCACTGATTTTTTTCTTGTTTTGCATTTGTAAATAAGAGAGTTTTCAAACTCTTAAAAGCCATCAGAATTCTTTTTTAAATGATTTTGAGGCTGAAGCTTCCTGCATGAAAGGTAAGCATGCAGCTGTTGCGATTGAAGTGGGTGCAGGGTCAGGGTGGGAAAGTGCACTCCACTCCTTTGTTCCTGGATCCTTAGGACTCACGCTGCACTACATGAAAACTTAGCCTGTTTATCATTCGGGACCCATCTGTCCATTATTCTTGCTCCACAAATAGCTCATCCAAGCCTGTGCTCTTGTGCTACTTTCTCTGAATTTAACAAATTCAGCAGTTCATTATACTCAGTCTTATTTTTTCTCTACTTTAGTTTATGTAAGTAATTCTTGTCTCAGAAACACTTTGCTGGGGACAGATATTTATTTAGCAAACGATGCTGATTGATTAAACTAGGGGTTCTTGACCTTTGCTGGAATAAGAATCACCCATGGAACTTTTTTTTTAAATTGAATTTTGGAGAGAGGAAAGGAGGGAGGGCGGGAGAGAGAGAGGTCAGTTTGTTCCACTTATTTATGCATTCATTGGTAGATTCTTATATGTGCCATGACTGGGGATCAAACTTAAAACGTTGGCATATTGGGACAATCTAACCAACTGAGCTACTCAGCCAGGGCACCCATACAGCTTTTCAACATGCAAAGGACCAGGCTTTCCCCCTTGAGTTTCTTCTACAGTAGAGGACACCCAAAGTTTGAAAAGCTTTGCAAGTTGTTTGGTAGCATTGAATGAGCACTTGTTGCATTCTAAGATTATTGCTTAGACTCTTGTGAGTGGTTCTCAGTGCACAGAAATGGCTCTATAGTGGAAGGAAACAGAACCAGAACCATGGCTCCTTAGCGCGTTTATAACTGTCTACCTTTCTGTGCTGAACAGAATCATTTCACTTTCCTGCCCAGAGGGTTCTCATCGATAAGTTGGGGATTATTTTCATCCCTTTTGCTTTTTTAAGCTGTGGAATTCTTCAAAAACATCTCTTGGGGCGAGAAGACCAGTAAACAGCAGATCCCTTGAGATCCCTTTCATCTGATACCGTTTTAACAGACATATTAAGAATATAAAGCACAATAGGCTTGATCCTATCTTAGCAACAGAGCTGACTCTCTGGAAAGGTGGTATTTAGATTTTAAACTGGAAACATCTTATTAGAATGTGAATGAACAAGGACAGTAAGCTTATCAGAAACTAGTCGTTCTCAATGGGAACATGAACTGGATTGCAATTAACCATCCAGACTGGTCCTTCCGAATTCACAGGAGGGTTTGGGAAGGGCTCCGGAGGAAGTGGTGTGTACAGAGATATGAAGGATGCTGGGAGCAGGGAGTGGGGCTGAAAGTGTTCTTGGCGAGGCATGATACATACATAATTCTGGAAACTAGTGAAAACAGCCCTTTCAAGGAATGGAAGCTTGGCTTGGCTGGTCCTGGAAGAGCCGGATTTAGCTGAAGATGGTTTTCAAGACCTTGTCCTTTTCAGTGGCCAGATACACAGGCAAATTTTGGAGGAGATTCCACACCTTCCCACAAGTGTATTTCTAATGAGAATAAACAGCATTTTACTAAGTCTTTGTGCAGTTACTGTACTAAACACTTTACAGCATTTTCATGCTAATCCTCACAATGACCTCATGAGGTGTGTACAGTTGTCACCCTCACCTTTCAGGTGAGAAAGCCGCCCTGGAAAGAGGCTGAGTGCACACCCAAGTCTCCTACCTGTTTCGGTCATGGAACCACTAACTGCTACTTCAAGTCAGTTGAATGATCAAGTATGTAGCAACAGGTGTTTCTGAGTTTGTCCTTAGTGCTCTTGCGTGGTTCCCAGGTCCAGATCATGCGGTCCAGAACAGTTCCGCGCTCCTTTCTTTCTGTCTGCAGTGTGGAGAGATGGACGTTGGCTTACAGATCTAATGCTAGCCTAGCTTTCAGCCATCTCCAGGCATTGATTACGAACATATTTTGAAGCTGTTTGTATGCAGATTGCTGATCCTGGTGCCCTTAAATCCTGAGCCTTTTGGATTTCTCTGGAGAATTGTATTTTAAAATGAAGCTATTTGCAGGTGTTAACATCCAGATTATTTTCATTTGGGACATCTTATTTTTTCGTGACCCAGTTGACTAGATAGAAAATTAGGCATTACTGTGGTTACATATTTGATTAACGTGTTTAAAATATTTTAATGTTTCTCAAATGAGTTGTGACTTAAAATTGGTGTACAGACAGATACCATGGCTTTCCCCTTACCAAGCTGTTATTAAATGGGGGTGTAGCTTTCAGTTGAGGCCACATGACAGTTGATTTTGTTCTGATGAGAAGTCAGTCATTCATGGTATTGGTGCTCCCAGCCCTAACAGCCTGTTTAATCACACCCCAAATCATCTTAAGTTGCCTAAAATGGTTTTCTTTACACTACCTTGCTGAACAGCCTCCACACCCATCCTTCCTTAAGCAGTCAGCAAGAATGCTGTAATGTAGGTACACTTGAGTGCCAATCACTGTTAGGAGAAACTGGTGAAAAGTCTGATGATGGGGGAGATATGGTCAACTTCACCCAAGCTGAGAAGATGAACGAACCATTTCGAGTATTGCTGGAAGAAGCGGTGTGATTTCAACCACATCTTCATCATGTCACTGCACAGTGCTGTGAGGAGCAGTGTGCTGCTGACTCTGTCTCCCAGCCCTTTCCTGGAACGCGCTCCTGCGTGTGCAGACACACACCTGCGGTGCACCGCACACAGGTCCACGTCACACGCCTCTGAATGTGCACTCCATTTAGAGGGATTCATAGTGTACAGCCTCAGCCTGTTCTGTAACTTGCTCCCACCCCCCTTTGTGTTTGCATGGCTCCTTATTCTTTAGAATTCACCCAAGTAATTAAACAATTCTTTTTATTTGCTGGGTATAATCTCTGGAAATTTTAAGGCTGGTTTTCTGAAAGATCTCAGACCTTTATTTAGTTGAATAACAATTGGCATAAATAACAAACGATTAAGTACTTGTGGAATTATTAGGGTGGCCATAGCTGATCACCGGTGATTCTCAGGTTAATCAGAGCGGCCAGTGAAGGCAGCAGAGGGGCACTGCCATCTTGTCCTATAAGACTGGAATATATTGATTGTCTGCATTTTCAGTTCTTCAAAAACTAGCCTAACCTGCCTTTTTTACCAGTCTTTCCCAACCTTCCACACCTTACCTCACCCTTTATAATAGTTGCACAGTATTTTATTGTATTGATGGGCCAACCTAATTGCTTACTTAATTTCTTTTGATGTATGTTAAATTTTCCCCCACAGTTATAAATACCCATCAACATGTGAATTTTGTGTATATGGCCAGATTGCCCTTGAGAGAGGTACCATTCTATTATTTTTATCTACAGTATAGATTTTATCTGTGATGTTTAATAGTGTCGGTTTAAATTTTTGCCATGTTGGTAGATAACAAATATCTTATTGTTTTCATTTTCATATTTGCACTGTAAGTTGGGTATCTTATGAATTTTTTATTTCTTTTTCGGTATATATTTCCAGTGTAATATGATTACTTTCTCTTGTATTGCACTAGTTCTGGCCCTTTCAGAATACTGTGGGGTTTTTTTTTGAAAATTTTAACTTATTAAATACTATTCTCTTCCCCTGAGTAACTTCCCCTCAGCTCCCCCATATTATTAATTTTCAAGAAGCAGTTCAGGGATGAGAGTAGCACTGAGTCACTCCCTGGGAATTCTTCAACATTCCCCACAGACCCCTCTGTTTCTGTGGACCCTCTGCAGGCATGTATCTTAGTATTCTTAACTTGTTTCTCTTTTTTAGAATCGCTTAAGGTCTTTGAGGTCAGGGACTACATTGTATTCCTGGCCCTTAACTCATGCTTGCTAGAGGTACTCAGCAAGTATTTATGGAGTGATGTTTTGAGTCTCAGATTTCTTCTATCCATGGACCTCTAGGAGGAGAGTACCCTGTGTCCTTAAGAGCCAGGGGCCATTGCAGAATGAAAAAGATGATGGTCCAGGTAATTGAAACTGAATTCTCTTTTATAATATATTGATATTTGTTACCAAATATTTAAAATTTGGTAACCAAATATTTAAAATTATTCAACTTTGAGTAAAATTGACTTTCCAGGGAGATGGAGCATTTTTTTTTTGTCATTTGGGGTCCTTTATGTGAGACCTCAGCAAACCTGTCTCCTGATGAGAAGGGGAAGAGCACCGACGCCGGAGCCAGACAGACCTGGCTTTGCCACCTCCTGGCAGTGGGCTTGTTCTTCAGTCTTCTTAGTACTTTACAGAATAATCTACTTCAGTTAGTAAGTCTATTCATAGCAAATAGTTACTGACTGCTTGCAGTTTGCAGGGCCCTGCTATGGTGTGTTCCGAGTGTGTGATTGGAGCGGGCACAGTGCTTGTCTTTACGGCGGGACCCAGGTGCCAAAGTTCTCTTCCCTGGGACTGTACACATTTGCCCTCTTTTCCCGGGATCTGTACCTCACTTCCTGTTCACTTAGCAGAACTTCAACCCAGCCAAGTCCTGCTTATCTGGAACCAACTGGTGTGCAGTCTAAAAGAAGTGGTACGTTTTTAAAGGAATAAAATATGATGAGTAAAGCATCACTTAGTCTGAATGGCCTCTCATGGACCCTGCATGGTAACCATAGTTGCGTCATGTACCTGCTGCTTTGGGAGTCACATACTTTACTTATAGCCGTCTGTTGGCTGCTCATTCATAGGGAGGGGATTGCAGAGCTGGGGTGGGGACAGGTGAGCTGTGGCCCTGTGGTCCTGGAGAGTGGACCCAAACCTCATCCTTGCACAAAAATGTTGCTTTAGCAGAGGAGAACTCAGTGCACTTAATTTTTTACTCTGCCTGCTCTTAAGACATTTTACTTTGATTTTTTTTGTGTGTATGTGTGTGTTAATCTTCACCTGAGGATATTTTTCCATTGATTTTTAGAGAGAGTGGAAGGGGAGGGGGAGAGACAGACAGAGAAAAACATTGATGTGAGATGGGTTGCCTCCCACACATGCCCTGAGCGGACCAGGGATCGAGCCTGCAACCTAGGGACGTGCTCCTGACCAGAATGGAACCTGGGACTCTTCAGTCCCACAGGCTGATGCTCTATCCACTGAGCAAAACCGGCTATGGCAAGACATTTTAATTTTTTAATTCAGTATGTGGGGGGAAAGGGATGGGAAGGTGTGTTGGGTGATCTGGAGTGTATTTTCTTGCTTTTTTTTTTTTTTTAATCCTCACCTGAGGATTTTTTCCCATTGATTTTTAGAGAGAGGGAAAGACAGAAACATCAATGTGAGAGAAACAGGAGAGAGACACATCGATTGGTTGCTTCCTACACACACCCTGACCAGAGCCGGGCCAGGGGGGAGCCTACAACCAAGGTGTGTGCCCTCAACTGGAATTGAACCTGGGACCCTTCAGTCCACAGGCCGACACTCTATCCACTGAGTCAAACAGCTAGGGCTGGAGTATATATTTCTACCTATGGACTTGGAACTGACAGGACTCAACCCAAATCTCCTCAGTGCTGCCTGGAACTGGGTCTAAGCTCCCAGCAAGCTTGGGGCTCTCGGGCATGGGGAACAAGACATTTGGAAGCTGATAATTCTGAGTGGAGGTGGCTCAACAGTGTGAACCAGAGGGGACATACAACAGTGACATCACTGCACGTCCTTGGTGTCTAGGAAAGATGACAGCAACTTTGAAGGTGAGGCTGTCTCACTGGTTGTGGGGTTGAAACACCACCTAGACCACGCTGGCCATCCAGAAAGCTAGAGGGCAGTGGACTCATGCTGCCTGTGTAGGGTCTTCTTTAGTATGGGGGCTGGGGGAACTCAGCTAAGAAACCTGTTTGTTTTTACATTTCTATGAAGCAATTTTTGTCTTCTTTATTAACTGTGACTTATTTTTATCATTTTGAATGGAATTTATACTAATAAAAGGACAATATGCTAATTAGACCGGATGTCCTTCCAGACAAAGCCTGTAACAGAGGCGGCGCTGGGAGTAGTGGTGGCTCCGGAGCCTCCAGAGACTGGACGGGGTGCGACCGCAGTGCCTCAACCTTCCACAGCCCCTCCCCAACCCGGCCTGACCGCAGGTTGCCTCCCCCACAAGTGGGCAGGGGTCGGGGCCAGTGCTAAGAAGCAAGGCCTGAGGGTCCTCAGCCGTGGTGGCCAGCTTTGGCAACAGTAGCAGGGTAATGGGGGTGGTGCCTTCCCCTGATCCTCTTGGTCCCCTCGAGCAGAGGGAGGCCAGAACATCAGTAGGATATCCCCTGAGGGCTCCCAGACTGTGAGAGGGGGGCAGGCTGGGCTGAGGAAACACCCCTCCACCCCCCAGTGCATGAATTTTCATGCACCAGGCCTCTAGTAATAAATATTTCTAAATATTTTATATGACTGAAACTAGCAGTCACCAACCTTTTGGACCTCATCTGCGGACCACCAGTTGGCGACCACTGACTTAAACCATTTCCCTTTCCTGTTTCCCCAGTCCATTGAGAGTTGAGTTCTTATATTTTAAATCCATACATCATATTCTTTTTTTAAATTTTTTAAAATTTTATTAATTTTTTAGAGAGGAAGGAAGAGGGATAGAGAGTTAGAAATATTGAGGACAGAGAAGCATCGATCAGCTGCCTCCCTGCATACCCCCCACTGGGGATGTGCCTGCAACCAAGGTACATACCTTTGACTGGAATCGAACCTGGGACCCTTGAGTCCGCAGGCCGACACTCTATCCACTGAGCCAAACCAGTCAGGGCCATACATGATATTCTTGAAATCCTTTCTCTCTCTTGACTTCTCACTCTGACTTTTTTTCTGACTCCTTAAATTTAAAAAGAAAATTTTTCTTATGATGGATTAAGGCAAACTTGACTCATTTGTTTCATTTTCTCCCAAATTTAACGTGGTTTATAGAGATTCATAAACTATAGCAAGAAATGCAAAACAAATATGTAAAACAAAATAAAAGCCTGATACGGATCTCTAATATTTGTTCTCAGTGGGGCACAAATATATCTCTAAGCTTCATAGTAGATGGTGCAAAAGAGAAGCCTAGTGAATTGATGGCATAACATTTGAAAACAAGCAAACTTTTATTTGAAGATTGGAGGCCTTGGAAGCAGGGCCCCCTGTGAGGGAAGGAACAGTGGCCTCCTTGCAGTAGTGATGCTGTGGACGCATCAGCCAACATCACAGCGCTCCTCCTAGGCCAACAGAAGCCCAGCTCCTTTCCTAACGGCCTCATGAGGTGAGCAGGTGAGTGTCATTCGAAACATTCTGCTTTCAAAGGGAAAGAGATTTGGAGACGTTTGAAGGATGGAGATAGGGCATATCCTTCACGTGCGCTTCTATAAACATTCTTTATCAACTTTTTATGAATTGTAAGCTCCAGGAGGACAGGAAGCACATCTGCTGTGTCCACACTAGTGGACAGGGCTTGCTGGCTCAGTGTAGGCTATTAAGTTTTTTCATAATAATAAAGATTGGGCTGCACTGGCTTTGAAATTATGTTTGTTGGTTGTTGTCATTGAAGGTAGAGAAGATGGTTTTGTTCAGGGAGATTGGTGGTGACTCAGGTGGCACCTGAAAAGCACCATTACCTTGGCAGCTCAGGGCACAGAAACTTGATTTCGTTGCCATAAGTGCTGAGAACAGGACACAGAAACAAGGCTTGCTTGCATTAACCTGTGTACCTGTCAGGGAAAATGCAGGTGCAAAGTGGGTAGAATTCTTGCCATTTGGCAATACTTACCTTGCTTTAGGGAAAGCCAAACTAGAATTAGAGTTGTTGCTTCAGATCTTCCCTGGTCAAGGCCAAGGAAGTTAATTAGTTATGCTAAAGGCCGGACATACCTTCTCTGCCTCTAGGCTGTGTTTTGCCCTGGGCAGCCCTGGGCACATCTTGAAAGTTTTCTTCTCTGGACTTCCCTTTCCTGTTCTCAGCCCAGGGGCTGTCCTCTAAAAGCATTGTTTGCCACTGACAGAAGGACAACGCAGGATGAAGAGTCCAGTTAAATGGTGTTTGAAGTAAGGGGCAAGGTTGACATTCATCCTTTGGACGACTCTCAGCTCCCCATCGCCATGTTTGAGTCTGCCATGTTGTTAGGCAGTGTCAGCCCCTAACGTAAACATGAATCGCTTTCCAGGGCTTTGCAGAGTCAAGAACACACTGGACAATGCTGTCCCTCGGCAGCAACTCAGGCGGTAATCGTAGCGCATACGTCAGGTGTACGGGTATGCTGTATGTACACACAGCAAACTGCGTGGATGGCTACTGGTTGTATTTTGGCATTGTAGTCAAATTTGACACTCCCACCCTCCCCTCCCCATTATTGTCATTCTAGCAGGTGTTGAGGAAGATTGGTGGCTACTCAGGTGGCACCTGAAAGCGGAATACTGGAAGCAGAATACTGAGCCCTTGAACAACAATGTGCTTTGAAAAGTGATCACTTTAATGCAGACATGAAAGTTCCCTGTCAGCATTAAGCAGAGTTTAGGAGCCTACAGCGGTTTAAATTGCATTAGGTAGAGGGAACAGGTGGTGGTAGGAAGTTGGCTGTTCATTTGGGGAGAAAAATGTGTGTCTGGGTCATACTTTATACAATTTACAGAAATGAATTCCAGAGAGATTAAAGATTTGAATGTTTAAAGAAACACTCAGAAAAGTACTTGGACACAAGGGGAATAATTTTTATTTAGTTTTAGGGATGGAAAGGCTTTTGACACAATACACACACCTCCATAAAAGGAAAAGATGGGTAGATTTAACTATGTAAAATATTTAAGGTTCTACCTGCCAAAGATGCTACAAATAAAGTTATATAATATATGGGAGAAAATATATGAATAATAGAGTTAAGTTTATTCTTAATATATTAAATATTCTTAAACATCAATAATAAATGACAAATGCCCCAATAGAAAGATGGTCAAAGTGGATGAAGAGGCAATTTACTTTGGGAATATAAAGGTGAACCCTGGTAAAAGCCTCAGCTGTAAAGACAGAAACCTCTTCAAGTCCGAAAGGTTAACAAACACACAAAAGGTTGAAGAAATTGGGAAATGTGTGCTTTTGGTGCGATAGTGGGCGGTTAGCACGTTAAGGACCTTGGCGGAGGTCTTGCCATAGAGACCGATCAGTGCATCTGGAGGCCTATTTTTAATCAACACAGTAGATCAAGCCAACTCTAAAAAATGGTTTTTAACAATCTCATAAACAGAAGACATCTGAGGACCCGGAATATATTACACAAGTCAGTCTTCTGGTGTCCTGGGCATTATTTTAAAATATATTTTAATAACACCCTTTTTCTTTATTGAATTATTTTATTCAAATTTTGTTACCTTTCCTAATTAGGTTCAGTTCAGACTAGATTAAAACTGAATATGCTTGCCCAGCTAGTGTTACTTGGTAGTTAAACATTGACCTATGCACCAAGACGCTGCTGATTTGGTGTCTCGGGTCAGGGCACATGCCCGGGTTGTGGGCTCGATCTCCGATGAGGAGTGTGTGTGCCAATCGATCTTCTCTGTCATTGGTGTTTCTATCTCTCATTTTCCCTTCCTCTCTCTTAAAAAAATCAATAAAATTCATTTTTCAAAAACACAATACGTTTTTACAGACTTCAGTTTATTTGGCTAGTGTTCTAAAAGCAAATTCATATATTAGTTATTTCAAAATGTGTTTCTTGCCCTGACTGGTTTGGCTTAGTGGATGGAGTGTCGGCCTGCGGACTCAGGGGTCTCAGGTTTGATTCCGGTCAGGGGCGTGTGCCTTGGTTGCGGGCATGTCCCTGGTGGGGAGTGTGCAGGAGGCGGCCGATCGATGTTTCTCTCTCATCGGTGTTTCTAGCTCTCTGTTTCTCTCCCTTCCTCTCTGTAAAAAATCAATAAAATATATTTAAAACAAACAAAAACAAAACAAAATGTATTTCTCAAGAGATTGGTCAAGATTTAACAACAGTTTCAGCTAGGAATAGTGAGATTGTGAATGTGTGTGTGTGTGTGTGTGAGAGAGAGAGAGAGAGAGAGAGAGAGAGAGAGAGAGAGATGAGAAGAAAACCCCATGACTGGATGATGAGGTTTTCAGCTTAAGGGCTAATCTTGGATTCACTTGTACTTTAGTAAATTTAGTTCAATATTTATCAATATTTTGCTGAGTGTAGAGAGAGAGAGAGTTTGGGGGATAGTTTCAATATATTAGTGGGAAATTTTTTATTTGGTTTCTTTTATGTCTCCTTGTATTGGATACTAGGAAAATATATTTTTCCATTAAAAAGGTCATACTTCGTGGAAATTCTCCTGGTTTGGCAGCCTGAGCTTGTTGGTCTAATTAAGGTATGTTTCCTGCTTGACATAGTAGGTTTTGCAAAGTAGATGGCAACACTATATAATTTTTGTCATCACTGAGTACATGGTGCTACGGGCTTGACAGTGCATAATGTAAGATAATTAAATTAACCTGTATTCTATTAAGAATTAAGAGAAAAGAGATATGGTATAATATTTTTTCTCTTCTTACTTTATATATTATTTAAATCAAAGATATTTCTTTTCTAAGTGTGGGTGGTTTTCCCCATGTTTTTAAATATGTTTTCTTATTGTTTATCTTGTAACAGGCCTCTTTAAAAGCTTCTTGCAAATGAAGGCCGTCCTGTTTGGTGTTAGGGCTATCTGACCAGACCTCTGGCGAGTATACTTAGCACCAACAGTCCAGGTTTCGTGTATTCTGTCTTTGCAAATGAGCAGAAGCACAGATGTTTTTCTCTCTAGAATGTGCCTACCAAGCAGCCGTCCCCGCTGCCTCTCCCGGGGACTTGCAGTGTGCTTTTCCAAAGTGCTGTCCAAACTCACTCCTGCAGTTTTCCATGTGAAGGAAGCCCCGCGGGAAGCACTATGTGAACTTTTGAGTGGGTCTAAGGTCCCCAAATCTGTTGTCAGTGATCATTTTTCTCACTAAAGGGGAACCAGCAGCATAATAAACTCCATCGTTGATTATTTAAGAGCACAAATCAGATTGTTGTCTGTATACTGTAAAATTGTGTAAAGTTACAGCTTTTATTAGATCTGGTTTTCTACTTTTTTTGTCAAACCAAAGAATGTTCATAGCTGAGCACAAATGCAAAATGAACCAGAGTATTTCTGGCCAATAGAAAAGCTTAACACATTATTTCAGAAAGTAACTGAGTTTGATAGTTTCCTGCTCACAGAAGAGTCCCCTTTCCAGGGATGATTTGTGCATATTTGCAGTCTGATGTGGAGGGGCCCTGTGCCTTTCGCATGGCAGTCTGCTTAGGACAGTGCTGGCAGGCATGCTGCCAGGAGCTTTGGGTATTGACTGATTTCGGTATACACTTAATTCACTTCATCTAATTGGGCCTCTGGGCTTTTAAGAATTGGCCTGGCTTTATTGCATTACGGCGCATGTGGCCCAAAGAGCATGTTCGGATGAATTTGCTCATGAAATACTAGTGAAACTGAGAGATGTGTGACTCTCAAGGCACAAGTTCACTTATGAGCTAAAAGAGTTTCACTTCAGAGAAAGGCCTGCAGGATTTACTATTAATGCTTTGAATTATGCTTGTGTCCCTCATCAGCCCAAGAGTTTGTACTTGAGGGTCCGGAACAGACCTTAGCCTCTGACTTGCATATTGATTTAATGACTCTACTTTTCTACTGTCATGTTCCATCCTGTATTTTTCTAGGTTGTGGATTTTTTCCAGAGTAAAACTTGGAGCTGTGTTTAGTTAAGGATTTTCAAATTAAAAACACAGTAAAGTTCCTCTTAGATTTTTTTCTTTAACTTGGTGCTAGGTTTGCCTGTCTCAATGAGGAAAAGAATAGAAAAGTTGGCTGGGTGTCTTTGCTGCATTATTTTCCCTCTTTGCTTTTATGCCGCAACTGGAAGAAAAGGCGCCTCGGTGACACAGACTCCAGCTGCATCTTGGAAGTTTTGTCAGTTTGATTTCTGACTAGAATGTAGAATGGAATCTCTTCTGCCTTCGTTACGTCCTTGGGCAAAATATTTCAGACGCCTGTATAATAGGTGAGTGGCACTGGGTTTTTTAAAACCTGTTCACACATTATTTAGTTTTTGAAGAAAAAAACTTCTATAATGTTGCTTCAAACCAGGAAAGCCTTAGTATTCTTTAAAAATATATATTTTTTTATTGATTTCAAAGAGGAAGGGAGAGGGGGAGAGAGAAACATCAGTGATGAGAGAAAATCATTTATCTGCTGCCTTCTGCACGCCCCCTACTGGAGACAGAGCTTACAACCTGGGCATGTGCCCTGACCAGTAATCGAACCCTGGACCCTTCAGTCCACAGGTCAACACTCTATCCACTGAGCCATACCAGCTAGAGCTTTACTATTCTTTTAAAACTGTTTAATAAGCTTATTAATCTGACTTAGAGGTTATGGTGGAATACAGGTAAAAACATTGAGCAGCTTCAGTTTTATTGACTGTAAAATCAAGCAACATTACTAATGTGCTTTTGCTGCAGTGAGTGTGTTTCTCAGCCCCATGAGGGCAACCACTGTGCCTCGCGCCACCTTTTTCCTGCACAGAGCTGGTGTCTGGCCCTGAAGGTAGCAGAGAGTACTTACTAAATTAGATCTGATGTAGTAGTAATTCCGTTTCTTTGTGCACTGCCCAAGCTTCAGCCATACCAGAGCTGCTCCACAGCTGGCTCAGGTTGGGCCACACAGAAGCCTACGCAGAAGGTGGTATTTCACTCACTGTTACAAAGCAGCAAGTGCTGTGTAGAGTCTGACTCATAGCCATAGAGAACCTTGAAACTGAAATCAGAAACCTTTATCCTTGGTTTCAGCAATGGAACATGTAGGATGATGCTTTATTCTCAGTTATCAGAGAAAATGGTGGTTCAGGTCATTTCTTCATCTGTCCCCTCTCCACCCCCGCCCCCCCAAGTATAAAAATTCTAAGTTGGAAGACTTACTTACATTCCATAACATTTATTATTTCCCTACTGGCCAAGAACAATTTGAAGAACTGGAGATATTTAATAGGAATTTCTTTCCCTAAACAGGCCTGTTGTTGGTTTTTGCCTAGAGATGGAGCAGGTGACCTACTTGCCTGGGAGCTTTTCTGAGGTACATGTGCCTGGGGCCTGGTCTGGTTTGGTATGTTTAGTGTGGTTAGGTTCGGATCTCCGCATTTTGACACGCCTCTTAATGATCCTGAAGTGTGTTTGCTCTGGAGATGAGAGATACGGCTGGGCTCCAGGGCGGCGCTCAGGAAGGGTTCACAGGAGTAGGGACACCTCAGCTGGCTCTTGTCCTCACAGGTGTTGGGCGAAGGGGTGAACCCCTGCATCCGCAGAGGACACAGGTAGATTCTGGCCTGAGAGCAGTGAGCAGAACGATAGGTGAAGACAGCTTACTGAATTTCGGAAATTGCATGTAGTTGGCACGATTAAACTACAAGGTGAACATGGTCAGAAATGAGAGAGTTTTTATGCTACAGGAAACAAAAGACATTAAAAAGTATTAAGAAAGGAGAAGACTAGACTTGAGCTTTAGGTCAGAGGTGAGTAGTGTGAGACGAGGCAGGGTGGTCAGCTGGAGTCACAGTAACCGAGTAAGAGCAACATGGAGTAAGAGCAACTGAACTGAGAGTTGGTGAGTGGTTGGAGTGAGACGATGAGGAGCCGGTGATTTCTCACTTTCCAAAGAGTATGTGTGGATGATGTGCCTGGTGTCAAGTGAAGATGGGAGGGGTGATTAGGTTTTGGAAGAAGATAAGGGGCGGGGATAGAGCTGATGAGGGAGAGGGCCTCTGTGGAGGGAATGGCTTCGAGTAGGGGAAGGTGTGAAGGACATCCTGGTTTTGCTTGGAGGCACTGTTCCCCACTTTCAGTCCATGCCTGATGGGTGGTACGCTCTCCGCTGGCATCTTCAGGAACCTGTTCCAGGTCAGTGGTGGGCATTTTCTCAAGGGAAGCCATCACAGCTTTTGCTTCTGTGGGTGCAGGCATCTTGGCAGGCATCCTTGCTGGAAGGGAGAGTGGCTGCAGTTATCTGGCTCCCTATTAAGCCTGAGAATAAAGTCAGAATAAAAGAGGGAGGGTGGAGGTGGAGGGAGGGGAGAGAGAAAGACGGGGAGAGGGGAGAGAAGACAGGGGAGAGGAAATACCAGGTCCTGAAGATACTGCTTGAGTGTCTGTAATGAGCTCTGCTTCTGGCTATTCCAGTTACTTGAGCCAATAAATCCCCTTCCTTTGTTTTAAAAACTTATCTCAATTTGTGTTAAGGTTTCTTCTCCTTTGAAATGGATAGGGTCCTCACCGAGAAATAAATGATCATGATTTTTATTGTTGTTAAGGCAAGAGATACATGGGGAGGAGAACCTGGATTTTAGATGAAGATTTGATGAGGATGTTCACTCTGAGTCCCTAAGTAAAGTGAATATTTCTGAGGCTAAGTGACTTGCTGAAGGTCCAGTGCCTTATAACTGGTGACTGAGACTAGACTTCAGATGTTGGACTTCCAACTCAGTGATGTTTATACCATACTAGGGGCCCAGTGCACAAAAATTTGTGCACTCGGGGTGTCCCTCAGCCTGACCTGTGCCCACAGCCCCTTCAGGTTTTGGGTCCCTACGGGGGTGCCTGGGCAGCCTGGGAGATGGGTTGAGGGGCATTTTCAGGCTGCCCACAGCTCCCATTGACCCAACATCCCAGCAAGGCTGGCTGGAAGCAGGTTTCTGGG
>PVJC01021449.1:0-28210 GCA_004026665.1 Murina feae
ATGAAATGCTGAAAGATATCCTTTGAGAATGAGGAAGAAGAAAAAGGAAAGTAAAAATTATGAACAACAAATATATATCAACGAGTGAATCTAAGAATCAAGTGAATAAAAAATCTGATGAACAGAATAAACTGGTGAATAGAATAGAATCAGAGGCATAGAATGGAGTGGACAGACAATTTTGGGGTGTTAAGGGTGTTGGGGGTGCGTGAAGCGACTGGACAATAATTGTACACCTATGGATGAGGACAGTGGGGGGGCAAGGACAGAAGTTGGGGTGGGAAATGGGAGGAGGGGAGCTATGGGGGAAAAAAGAGGTACAACTGTAATAATCTGAATAAAGATAATTTTAAAAAATGGCTGTTAAATTTTGTTGAATACTTTTTCTGTGTCTACTGATATGATCATGTGGGTTTGGTTTTCCAATTTTTTATGTAATATATCCCATTTATTGAATTGCAAATATTGTACCAGCCTTTCATCCCTGGAATAAATCCTGCTTGGTCATGGTGTATGATCTTTTTCTTATATTGATGGATCTAATTTTGTTGAGGATTGTAGCACCTACGTTAATCAGGGACATTGGCCTATAATTCTCTTTCTTTGTAGTGTCTTTATCTGGTTTTGGAATTAGGAGAATGCTGGTCTCATAAAAAGAGCTTGGATGTATTCCTTCCTCTGTCATTTTTTGGAATAATTCAAGGAGTATAGATGTTAGTTGTTTGAATGTTTGGTAAAACTCCCCTGTGAAGCTGTCCAAACCAGAGTTTTATTTGTTACTAGGGGCCCGGTGCACAAAAATTTGTGCACTCGGGTTGCAGGGAGTCCCTCAGCCCGGCCTGTGCCCTCTCACAGTCTGGGACCCCTCAGTGGATGTCCTATGATGGCTCCAGTCTGCCAGGCGCCTTCTGTGTGTGTGTGTGTGTGTGTGTGTGTGTGTGTGTGTGTGTGTGATCACTGGGGACCTGCCCCCAGCCGCATCTGAGGCTCGGAGCAGTCCTCCTGTGTGTGTCTACCTGCTGGGGGCCTGCCCCAGGCACACTGTGGAGGCTTGGAGCAGGCACCCCCTCTATGATGATCTCTCAGACTCTTGCCCTCCCCTGCATGTTGTTCTCTTTTTTGAGCTGTGACAGGGCTGGGTGTGGCCTGCCTCCCAAGCTTGCCTACTGCCCATCTTCCTCCAGCCACCAGAAAGCAGGGAAAACCCCGCCTCGTGGTCAGGCCAGCCTTTTCCTGCTCCCTGATCCCCGGAAGGGGTTTGGAGAGCCCGCCAAGCAGGACCCCAGCCCCCAAGAGCTTGCTTTCCTGCTCCCCAGTGGCCCTCCAAGGGCCTGGGAAGCCCACCAAGCAGGCCGCCGACCCTGCCGCCTCCTACCCGCTTCCCGATGCCCTGCAACCCTGCCGCCTCTTTCCCACTCACGGGTCCTGGGTCCTGCGCTGTCCCGCCCTGCAGCCGCTCTGTGCACTCGGGAGGTCCCTCAGCCTGGCCTGTGCCCTCTTGCAGTCTGGGACCCCTCGGGGATGTCCACCTGCTGCTGTGCCTGACCAGCCTGGGTGAGGGGCTTTAAGGCTGCCCACAGCTCCCATTGACCAACGTCCCAGCAAGGCCGGCTGGACGCAGGTTTCCTATAATTGATGCTGTTCCGTTAAGGCGGCCTTTTACTAACGAATCCTCCTCTCTGCCTCACCTCGCAGCTTCTATAATGAAACAATTGTTACACTTAATTGTTGCAAATGTGCCTTTTTGCTTCGGGCCAAAGGCTAAGGAGCCAGCGAGCAGGTAGTTTCGCTCTCGCTCCTGCTCCAACGGACGCTGCCTAAATGTTTACTCAGGTCCGTGAGTGGCGGCCGCCATGTTGGCTGGGCTAATTTGCATACAGCCATTCTGATTGGCTGTGGGCGTCCCGGAGAAATGGTTAATTTTACTATTTCGCTTTTGTTAGTTTAGATGAGTCCTTTAATTACAGCTTCTATTTTCTCAGTTATTCTTGGTCTATTCAGGTTTTCTGATTTGTCCTGATTCAGTTTTGGGATATTGTATTTTTCTAGGAATTTGTCCATTTCATCCACATTGTCCAGCTTATTGACATACAGTTGTTAGTATTTTCTTACAATCCATTCTATTTCTGTGGTGTCCGTTGTTACTTGAGCACTTTTGTTTCTGATTTTACTTGGATCCTCACTCTTTGTCTCTTGATGAGTCTGAATAATGGGTCATAAATCTTATTTATTTTTTTAAAGTACCAACTCTTGGTTTCATTGATTTTTTGAATTATATTTTTAGTCTCCATGTCATTTATTTTTGCTCTATTCTTTATTATTTCTTTCCATCTACTTACTCTGGGCTTTCCTTATTATTCTGTATCTAATTTTTTCAGTTGTAGGGTTAAGCAATTTATTATTAACTAGAGGCCCAGTGCAGAGTCCATAGGCCTGGCCAACAATTAGAGCTGATCAGGTTCCCCACCTCCCTGCCTCCCTGCCTCTTCCTTCCCTTGCTCCCTCAGCACCCTGCCACTGCTGCTGGTTGCCTGCCATGTCCCATGCCACCCCTTGGTGGTCAGGGCACGTCATAGCAAGTGATTGAACTCCCAGTCTCCTAGTCAAACTGCCGAGAGGAAACTTTGAATATGAGCCTTTTATACAAAGGGACAAGGTTCACAGTGCATGAATTTGTGCACCTTGAATGGAACTGTGGGATGTGACACTGCAGTGGGTACAGGGGCAGGTCTCGGCCCATCCTCTGCACTCTTGCCTGGCCTCTCCCACCGCAGCCCCTGGCCCCTCTCTGCCAGCAGCCCCTCTCCTGCCACTGCCACTCCCACACACGCTGGTGCTGGCCCTGATCTCACCCAATAATAGTGTGGGGTTATTGGGGTTGGCACCAGCAGCAGGTGCGAGCAGGGCTGGCACATCTGCAGGTGTGAGTGGTGGCTGCTGCCCTTCATCACAGCTGAGGAGAAGGGGGAGGTGGAGAAGCCCTCAGGGGTGATCAGAGCCAGCAACTGTTGCTCACACCTGCTAACAACATGCACTGGGCACCAGCAGTGGATGTGAGCAGCAGTTCTGGCAACTGGGTGTGAGAGGGGCTGGTGCCAGCAGCAGCTGCAAGCTCCGGGCAGGACCACAGCACACAAGAGCAAAGAAATTTCAGTAACCACCAGATGCTCACCCCAGTGACAGCGACCAATGCCTGCCTTGGTCTGGTGCCCCAGTTGACCTGCTCCACCATCCACCACAGCCAACACCTGCCATATTTCACACTCGGCCACCTGTTGCCAACGCCTGCCATGTTCTGTGCATGCCCCCTCATGGTCAGTGCACATCATAGCGACTGGTTGTTCAGTTGTTCGGTTGTTCCACAGTTTGGTCTATTTGCATATTAGAGTTTTATATAGAGAGATTTTTCTTTTTCTAGAAGGTAGGCCTATAGTGCTATGAATTTCCCTTTCATGACTTCTTTTGCTGTATCCTAGTGGTTTTGGGTAGGTTGTGTGTTCATTTCTAATTGTTTCCAGGAAGATCTTTCTTTCTTTCTTTCTTTCTTTCTTTCTTTCTTTCTTTCTTTCTTTCTTTCTTTCTTTCTTTCTTTCTTCCTTCCTTCCTTCCTTCCTTCCTTCCTTCCTTCCTTCCTTTCTTCCTTTCTTCCTTTCTTCCTTTCTTCCTTTCTTCCTTCCTTTCTTTTTAATTCTTTATTGTTTAAAGTATTACATATGTCTCCTTATCATTGACCTCTCCCTGGCCCCCCACACATCCCCAGAACATGCCATCACCCTACTACTGTCTGGGTCCATTGGTTATGTTTATATGCAAGCATACTAGTCCTTGATTGATCTCTTACCTACCCCCCTCCAACTTCCCTCTGAAGTTTGACGGTCTGTGTGATGCTCATCTGTTTCTGCATCTATTTTTGTTCACCAGTTTATTTTCTTGATTATATTCCACAAAGGAGTGAGACCACATGATATTTATCTTTCTCCGATGGGCTTATTTTATTTAGCATAATGCTCTCCATATCCATCCATGCTGTTGCAAATGGTAAGAGTTTTTCTTTTTTACAGCAGTGTAGTATTCTGTTGTGTAGATGTACCACAGTTTTGTAATCCACACATCTACTAATGGTCATTTAGGCTGTTTCTAAATCTTAGCTATTGTAATTGTGCTGCTATGAATATCTCCTTTTTCAATTTGGATATATCCTTTCGATTGGTGTTTCTGATTTCTTGAAGTGACAATATTGCATCAAATGGGAGTTCTAATTCAATTTTTTAAAATATATTTTATTGATTTTTTACATAGAGGAAGGGAGAGGAATAGAGAGTTAAAAACATCGATGAGAGAGAAACATTGATGAGAGAGAAATATCAATCAGCTGCCTCCTGCACACCTCCTACTGGGAATGTGCCTGCAACCAAGGTACATGCCCTTGACTGGAATCGAACCTGGGACCTTTCAGTCTGCAGGCCGACACTCTATCCACTGAGCCAAACCGTTTAGGGCTAATTCAATTTTTAAGGAAACTCCACACTATTTTCCACAGTGACTGCACCAGTCTGCATTCCCATCAGCAGTGCATGAGAGTTCCTTTTTCTCTGCTTCCTTGCTAGCCCGTACTATTTGTTGATTTGTTGATGATAGTCATTCTGACAGGTGTGAGTTGGTATCCCATTGTCATTTTTATTTGCATATCTCTGATGATTAGTAACTTTGAGCATGTTTTCACATGTGTCTTGGCCTTTTGTATGTCCACTTTTGAAAAGTGTCTATTTAGGTCCTTTGCCCATTTTTTGATTGAATTGTTTATCTTCCTTTTGTTAAGATGTATAAGTTCCTATAAATTTTGGAGATTAGACCCTTATTGGATATAACATTGGCAAATAAATTCTTCCATGCAGTGAGCTTTCTTATTGTTTTGTTGATGGTTTCTTTTGCTGTGCAGTGCTTGTTATTTTGCTGTAATCCCATTTACTTATTTTCTTCTTAGTTTCCATTGCCCTGTGAGCTGCATTGGTAGAGATATTGCTATGACATATGTCTGCTATTTTGCTGCCTGTGGATTCTTCTAAGATTTTTATGGTTTACCCTCTTAAGTTTAAGTCCTTTATGCATTTTGAGTTTATTTTTGTGTATGGTGTAAGTTGGTGGTCTAGTTTCATTTTTTTTACATGTATCTGTCCAATTTTCCCAAGGCCATTTATTGAAGAGACTGTTTTGATTCCATTGTATGCTCTTGCCTCCTTTGTCAAATATTTATTGGGCATAATGGCTTGGGTTGATTTTTAGATTCTCTGTACTGTTCCATTGGTCTACTAGTGTATGTCTGTTCTTGTGTCAGTACCATGCCATTTTGAGAACAGTGACTTTGTATTGTAGCTTGAAATCTGGTATTGGGATCCCTTCAACTTTGTTCTTTTTTCTCAGGATTGCTACAGCTATTTAGAGTCTTTTTTTATTCCAGATGAATTTTTGGAGAGTTTGTTCTGGGTCTGTGAAATATGCTGTTGATATTTTAATGGGGATAGCATTGAATCTATAGATTGCTTTGAGTAGTACGGACATTTTAATGATGTTGATTCTACCAATCCATGAACATGGTATATTCTTCCATCTGTTTGTGTCTTCTTCTATCTCTTTTCTAAATTTCCTGTAGTTTTCCCAATACAGTTCTCTTACCTCCTTAGTTAAGTTTCTTCCTAGGTATCTTAATTTTTTGTTGCAATGGTAAATGAGGTTGTTGGTTTTTTTGTTTTTTTAGTTTCTCTTTCTGTGAGTTCATTATTAATGTATAAAAAGGCCATAGATTTCTGGATGTTAATTTTGTATCCTGCTACATTGCCAAACTCATTTATTAAGTCTAATAGTTTTTTATGGAGTCTTTAGGGTTGTCTATGTACAATATCATGTCATCTACAATTAATGACAATTTTACATTTTTTTTCCAATTTGGATGCATTTTATTTCTTCTTCTTGTATGATTGCTATGGCCAGCACTTCTAGTATTATGTCAAAGAGGAGTGATGATAGTGGGAATCCCTGTGTTGATCCTATTCTTAGGGAGAATGATTTTAGTTTTTGCCCATTGAGTATGATTTTGGCTATAGGTTTGTCATATAAGGTTTTTATTATGTTGAGGTATGATCCCTTTATTCCCACTTTGCTCAGAGTTTTTATCAAGAACGGGTGTTGGATTTTGTCAAATGCCTTTTCTGCATCAATTGATATGATCATGTAATTTTTTGTCTCTCAATTTGTTTATGTGATATATCACATTTATTGATTTGCAGTTATTGTATCATCCTTGTATCCTTGGAATAAATCCCACTTGGTCATGGTGTATGATCTTTCATATGTAATGCTGGATCTGTTTCGCCTGAATTTTGTTGAGGATTTTAGCATCTATGTTCATGAGGGATATTGGTCTGTAATTCTTTTTGTCTGTAGTATCTTTATCTGATTATGGAAATAGGATAATGCTGGCTTTATAGAAAGAGCTTGGAAGTATTCCTTCCTCTTGAATTTTTTGGAATAGTCTGAGGAGGGTATGTTTTAGTTCTTCTTTAAATGTTCGGTAAAACTCCCCTGTTAAACCCTCTGGCCCAGGGCTTCTGGAAGTTTTTTTAATGACTGCTTCAATTTTCTCCTTACTTATTGGCCTATTCAAAATTTTTTATTCTTCCTGTTCAAGTTTCAGAAGGTCATATTTTTCTAGGAATATATACATTTCTTATAGATTGGCAAGTTTGTTGGAAAAGAGTTGTTCATAGTATTTTTTTACAATCCTTTGAATTTCTGTGGGTCTATTGTTATTTATTTCACCTTTCATTTCTAATTTTTTTTATTTGTGTCCTCTCTGCTTTTTGGTGAACCTGGCTAGAAGTTCATCAATCTTATTTATCCTTTCAAAGAACCAGCTCTTGGTTTTATTGATGTTATGTTGGTTTGTTGTGTTTTTTTTTGTGTGTTTTGGGGGTTTTTTTTGGTCTCTATGTCAATTACTTTTGCTCTGATTTTTTTTTTCCATCCTTCTACTCACTCTGAGCTTTTTTTGTTGCTCTCTTTAAGAGTTAGATAATTTATTACAAGTTTTTATTATTTTTTGAGGTAGGCTTGTAATACTAAGAATTTCCCTCTCAGGACTGCTTTCACTGTGTCCCATAGATTTTGGATTGTTTTGTTTTCATTGTCATTTGTTTCCAGGATTTTTTTATTTCTTTGTTGTTCACTTTGATAACCCAATCATTGTTTAACAACATACTATTTATTCTCCAAGTGTTGAATCTTTTTGAGTGTTTATTTTTGGTTGGTTTTTATTTTTAAAAAATATATTTTATTGATTTTTTTACAGAGAGGAAGGGAGAGGGATAGAGAGTTAGAAACATCAATGAGAAAGAAGCATTGATCAGCTGCCAAGGTACATACCCTTGACTGGAATCAAACTTGGGAACTTTCAGTCCACAGGCTGATGCTCTATTCAGTGAGCCAAACCAGGTAGGGCTGTTTTTGAGTGTTTTACCATAGTTGATTTCTAATTTCATTCTATTGTAATTTGAGTAGGTGCTTGATATGATTTCAATATTTTTGAACCTGTAGAAAATTTTTGTCCTAACATATGGTCTATCTTTGTGAATTACCCATGTGCACTTGAGCAGAATATGTATTCTGAAGCTTTGGGGTACATGTTCAATAAATGTCAATTAAATCTGCGTGATCCAGTGCCGGAAGCCAAACATTGTTTTAATAATAGAGAGCTCTGGACAGGGAATTCAGATGGCTGGTCAACCTTAATTGCTCTAAAGGGTCAGAGCTAATTGCTAGATATTGGTAGTTGAAGAAGCCCCACCTGTTAGTCCTAAATTCACTAATTGGCTTTTATTGGAGTTTCCCGCCTAGGAGATATGGGTGTATCCTATAATTTTAATCTTAATAAAAGGGATGGAAAAGCCAGAGTGAGTAGTAGTCCTCCCACTAGAATTGAACTACCGCCTGGCCTCCGTTTCCCAAATTAAATGTTTTCTAAGTCTCTTCATTTATGTGCGGCCTTCTCCAGAACCCGAACCTTGAACCGGAACCCTAAATCACACGGGATGTGAAATCACACGCGCTGATCAATTAGTTGCTTTATTAAAAGAAGCCTTAGAATCTCATCAGCTTTTACATCAGTCTGCCAAAATGCTCTCTAAACAATTCTCAATTACTAGACAACAGGCAAAACAGATTGTTAAGGAATGTCCTGCTTGTATGTTACATCTGCCTTAAGGGCTTAGCACAGGAGTTAACCCTAGAGGTTTATTAAGAGACTATATTTGGCAAATGGATGTAATGCATTATGCTTCTTTTGGACGCTTTGGGCATTGCATGTCTCTGTAGATACTTTTTCAAAAGTCCTATGGGTTACTGCATTCACAGGAGAAATGGTAAAACAGGTTATTAATCATTGCTTAGCTGCTTTTGCTGTCATGGGAGTTCCAAAAATTATTAAAACTGATAATGGGCCTGCTTACATAAGATATCAATTTCAGGATTTTTGTAAAAGGTGGAAAATTCAGCTTATTATAGGAATACCATATAATTCCCAAGGACAGGCCATTATTGAATGACAGCATCAGCAGCTAAAATCCCAACTTGAAAAACAAAAAGAGGGGATGATGGAGAAATCACCTGTGGGTAGGCTGCAACAAGCCTTAATTACTTTAAATGTTTTCACTTGTGATGCTGATGGAAAGAAACCTATGGAGCTGCATTCCTGTCAGAACATAACAAAGGTAAATGGTCTAGTTAAATGGAAGGATCCTGAATCTGGTTTATGGAAGGGACCCGATTCATTATTAACGTTTGGCAGAGGGTATGCTTGTATATTTCCAGAGAATTTTTCCAAACCCATGTGGATTCCTGCTAGAAATATTAAACTGCAACAGGGATCCAAGAGAGAAACCAGTCAGACTAACAAGGACTTTGCACCTGGAGCTACACCATGCAGCTACAATCAACTATCTTAGCTATAGAGAGCAGCAACTCCAAGCAATCCACTAAAGATGAGGAGCAGGAGCAGGATGAGCCAGACAACAAACAGCCTGGAGACCAGCTGGGGCATGGTAAAAAGGATGGTACAGACACCTGAGAATGTCTTTCTTGCCATGCTAGTAGTGATCAGCTGTACGGTAATATTACCTAGGGAAAATGGGGCAAATGGGGAAGTATTTTTGACTTATGTTCCTGACCTTCTATGGGTAAGAACCCTTATGTGGGCTGATCCCTGCCTAATGTATCATCAATAATATCAAAACCCCTTGGTTCATCCAGGAAGAACATGGGTGGGGCAAGGAAGTATAATTAATTATACAGGTGTCACCACCCAATTTTCCTTTTGTATGACATAAAATCAAATCACTGCTCCTTTGTGTGTAAAATTAAAGAGAGGTTTCTGGCTTGCATGGATACCAAGGAAGTAGGGAGCTATCACTACTTGCTTCAGGGAGAGATATATAAAATGTAATTAGACCTTATCCTATCTAATAAAAGAGTAATATGCAAATTAAGTGTCACTCTGTGACAAAGATGGCCGCCCCAATGGTCACAAGATGGCCACCCCCATGGACACAAGATGGCGGCGCCCAGTCCGGCTCAGCCCCGCCACTGAAGTGGTCAGGCCTGTTAGCCAGGCAGGAGGCGGGGCCCGAGGGGTGGAACAGGCAATCAGAGGAGGCTAGGGGTCTCCTGTCCAGGCCAGAGGCCTTCACCAGAGGCCTGAGGCATGGGCAAGGGAAGAGCTGGTGATCAGAGGGGGCAGGGACAGAGCCAGTGATAGCTGGGGGAGGAGGTGGAGCTGGTGATCAGAGGGGTATAAGGGTGCCCTACCCAGGCATAAGGCCTGGGCCAGAGGCCTCAGGTCTGGGCAGGGGCAAGGCTGAAGATCGCAAGAGCCTGGGCTCCACAGAGTCAGCGATCAGAGGGGCAGGGACAGAGTCTGCGATTGCAGGAGTCTGGGCACCAGTGGAGCTGGCAAAGCAGGGGTCTGGGGGTCCCTGCCCAGGCCTTTAGCCTTGGCCAGAGGCTGCCAGTGGGGCAAGGGCAGAGCTGGAGATGACAGGGGGCAGGATCAGAGCAGGTGATCGCAGAGGCTGGGCTCTGTGAGCCAGCGATCAGAGGGGCTTGGGGGTCCCCTGCCCAGACATGCATCCTCAGCCAGATATTACAGGCCTGGGCAGGGTGGAGCTGGGATTGGAATGGCAGGGGTCGAGCTGATGATTGGAGTGAACTACAAAAGAAACACCTATTCTTACTGCTCATTGGCTAAGCTCCCTGTATGCCAATGGTAATATTCTTAGTAACTTGGGTAACAAGAATCCAAAAAGGTGATCTAGGGTTTTTCCACACACTCCTGGAGAAAAAAAAATGAAGGTCTACTGCTGGAGGGCTAAGAAATGTCATATCCTGCCCTAGCCAGTTTGGCTCAGTGCATAATGCCTCAGCCTGCTGACTATAGGGGTCTGGGTTCAGTTCTGACCAAGGGCATGTACCTAAGTTGCAGGCTTCTCCCTGGCCAGGGCTCAGGTCAGGGATCATGCAGGAGGCAACCAATCAAAGTGTTCCTCTCACTTTGTTGTTTCTCTCTGTTTTTCCCTTCTCTTCCACAGTCTCTAAAAATCAATGGAAACATATCCTCAGATGAGAATAAAAAAAGAAAGAAAGAAAGAAGTGTCACATTCTATGAAAGACACACCTTGAAAATGCCTGAAGAAAGTTGTCATTTCTTCATGGTGAAGGGACTGGAGTCTGTGTTGATGAAAACACGTTGGTGGCTGTGGTGACTGGCAGTGGCTGCAGCAGTGGGGTAATGGGGCTGGTGGCTTCCCCTGATTAACCTGGTCACCTCCCACAAAAGGAGGCCAGACTGCAGCCTAGGCCTGCTCCCCAGGGGAGCAGGGACCGGGCCTAAGCTGTCAGTAGGACACCACCTGAGGGCTCCCAATATGTGAGAGGGGCCAGGCTGGGCTGAGGAACCCCCTAGTATATATATAAAAAGAAATTGACAGCCAGCTTGAAGTTGAATTGTCATGGCTTAGAGCAAAGAATATCCTTACATGATATTATTCTACAATGTCATAATTTTTGATATCTTATAACAGCATGTTGTACAATTATTCCAAACAAACCTACAAACTAATTTTTTGATTGACAATAATATAAAAAGGATATGAAAGAATTTAATCCCTTCCACTGTGTGGAAGGCCTCTTGGGAAGGCACTTGAACATTCTATGTTGGCCCCTCTTGCCATTTTTTGCCAAGAGGGACCCTTTTCTTACAATCCAATTGTCCACAGCTGTTGCCTGAGCTTTAGGTTGAAGCCTGGTAGTGGCTGGTACCATAAATCTGACTCTCGCCCCATGGTATGAACTGGGCTCTCTCTGGAGAAGAAACCTGGGTTCCCTAAGTTCTGTAATCAGTTCCAGGGCCCCACCAGTAGCCAAGGTGGGATCCCAAGGCAGGTTCTGGGCGTGGAGGCCACAGAGGCATAGACTATCAAGGAGACAGAAATGAACCTCACATTGTCCTGTTTGGCCCTGGAGGATGGCTGGTTAGCCAGAGACGGGTAGGATTCCTCAAGGAAGGAATAACCTAAGACAGGCACAGTTGCAGAGGGGCCTTCAGGAGAGAACTTGGGGTCAACAGAGGTGGGGCACAGACCCTCACCCCCCACTCCGGGCCCCTAGTTGTTTTAATAATAGAGAACTATGGATAGGGAATTCGGAGGGCTGGTCAACCTTAATTGCTCTAAAGGGTCAGAGCTAATTGCTAGATATTGGTAGTTGAAGAAGCCCCACCTGTTAGTCCTAAATTCACTAATTGGCTTTTATTGGAGTTTCCTGCCTAGGAGATATGGGTGTATCCTATAATTTTAATCTTAATAAAAGGGATGGAAAAGCCAGAGTGAGTAGTAGTCCTCCCACTAGAATTGAACTACCACCTGGCCTCCATTTTCCAAACTAAATGTTTTCTAAGTCTCTTTTCATTTGTGTGCAGCCTTCTCCAGAACCGGAACCCTGAATCATGCGGGACGTGAAAGGGGCTTCCACAATCCAGTGTATCCTTTAGAGTCACCATTTCCTTGTTAATTCTGTCTCAAAGATCTATCTAGTGAAGTCAGTGTGGTTTTAAAGTCCTCTACCATGAATATTTTGTTGTTGATCTCACTCTTAAAGTCCTCCAGCAGTTTTCTTTGTATATTTAGTTGCTTATGTGTATATAAAGAAACCCTGTTTACCAGGGTTATACCCTCCTGTTAGGTTGATCCCTTTACTATTATGTAGTGACCTTTGTTGTCTCTTATGGTGGCCTTCATTTTGAAGCCTATTTTGTCAGATATGAGTACTGATATCCCAGCTTTGTTTGTTTGTTTCCATTTGCATGGAACATGTTTTTCCAGCCCTTCACTCTAATCCAATGTGAGTCTGGTCATGATGTGGGTTTCTTGTAGATAGCACATAGTTGGATCCTGGTTTCTTACCCATTCAGCTACCCTATGTCTTTTTAAAAATATATATTTTATTGCCCTGACCGGTTTGGCTCAGTGGATAGAGTGTCGGCCTGAAGACTGAAAGGTCCCAGGTTTGATTCCGGTCAAGGGCATGTACCTTGGTTGTGGGCACATCCCCATTGAGGGGGGGTGTGCAGAAGGCAACTGATCGATGTTTCTCTCTCATCTATGTTTCTCACTCTCTATCCCTCTCGTTTCCTCCCTGCAAAAAATCAATAAAATATATATTTTGTTAAAAAATTAAAAAATATATTTTATTTTTTACAGAGAGGAAGGGAGAGGGAGAGTTAGAAACATCAATGGGAGAGAAACTGATCAGCTGCCCTCTGCACACTCCCCACTGGGGATGTGCCCACAACCAGGGTACATGCCCTTGTCCAGAATCGAACCTGGGACCCTTGAGTCCGCAGGCCAACGCTCTATCCACTAAACCAAACTAGTCAGGGCAACCCTATGTCTTTTTTTTCTTTCTTTCTTTTTTTAAAAAATAAATCTTTATTGTTCATTTTATTACAGTTGTTTCTCTTTCCCCCCCCCCATATCTCCCCTCCTCCCAGTTCCCACCCCATCTACTGCCCTTATCCACCCCCCCCTCACTGTTCTCATCCATAGGTGTATAATTTTTGTCCAGTCTCTTTCCACACCCCCTAGCCCCTTTCTCCTTGTGAACTGTCATTCCACTACCTTTCTATGCCCCTGATTCTATTCTATTCACCAGTTTATTCTGTTCATCAGACTTTTCTTTTATTCACTTGATTTTTTTATGTATTTGTTGTTCATAATTTTATCCTAACTTTTTCTTCTTCTTCCTCTTCTCAAAGAATACCTTTCAGCATTTCATATAATACTGGTTCAGTGGTGATGAACTCCTTTAGCTTTTACTTCTCTGTGAAGCTCTTTGTCTGACCTTCAATTCTGAATGATAGCCTTGCTGGGTAAAGTAATATTGGTTGTAGGTTCTTGCTATTCATTGTTTTGAATATTTCTTGCCATTCCCTTCTGGCCTGCAATGTTTCTGTTGAGAAATCAGCTGACAGTCGTATGGGTTCCCCCTTGTAGGTAACTGACTGCTTTTCTCTTACTGCTTTTAAGATTTTCTCCTTGTCTTTTGCCCTTGGCATTTTAATTATGATGTGTCTTGGTGTGGTCCTCCTTGGGGTCCTTTTGTTTAGGGTACTCTGCACTTCCTGGACTTGCAAGTCTTTTTCTTTCACCAGGTAGGGGAAGTTTTCTGTCATTATTTCTTCAAATAGGTTTTCAATATCTTGCTCTCTCTCTTCTTCTGGCACTCCTATAATTCTGATGTTGGTATGCGTGAAGTTGTCCCAGAGACTCCTTACACCATCTTCATATTTTTGGATTCTTTTTTCTTTTTGCTTTTCTGGGTGGGTGGGTTTTGCTTCTTCATATTTCCTGTCTTTGACTTGATTCTTGCGATCCTCTCATCTGCTGTTGGATCTCTGTATATTCTTTATTTCAGTCAGTGTATGCTTAATTTCTAGCTGGTCCTTTTTCATATGCTTGAGGGTCTCACTAAATTTATCGGCAGACTCTAGAATATTCTTGAAAAGCCTTATAACCATGGTTTTGAACTCTATCCCTTTTAAGATTTATTATAGTGCTTTTTTCTTTTTTAATCTAAGCAGCTCTTTATTTTACCATCTATTTTTGAATGATAGCCTTGCTGGATATATTACTTTTGGTTTCAGATTCTTGCTTTTAATTATCTTGCATACTTCATGCCATTTCCTTCTTGCCTGTAGAATTTCTGATGAGAAATAAGCTGACAACCTTATGGGAGCTCCTTTGTAGGTAACAAATTGTTTTTCTCTTGCTGCCTTTAAGATCCTCTTTGTCTTTAACTTTTGATATTTTAATTAGTTTGTGTCTGGGCATGGGCCTGTTTGGGTTCTTCTTGCTTGGGACTCTCTGTGCCTCTTGGACTTGTGTGACTTTTCCCTCACCAGGTTAGGGAAGTTTTCTACCATTATTTCTTCAGATATGTCCTCTATTTCTTACTGTCTTTCCTTTCTGGCACACCTATTATGCCATTTTTTCTCTGTTTCATGTTGATCCAAAGCTCCCATAAGCTTTCTTTTGTTTTGTTTTGGTTTTTTTATTGTTTTTTTCTTTTTGGTTCTCTGATTGCATGATTTTTTCTATCTTATCTTCTAATTAACCGATCTGATCTTTGTGTTCCCCTAATCTGTTGTGTATTCATTCCGGTCTTCTTTATTAGTGTTATGCCAGTATGCATAGTTACTATATCTTTTATCATGATGTTGAGCATCTTTACCATCATTATTCTGAAATCTATGTCTGATAAATTTCTTATCTCCATTTCATTTAAGTCATCTTCTGGAGAATTATCTTGTTCTTTCATTAGAGGATGATTTTTCTGTCTCTTCATTTTGGCTTCCTGTTTGGGTTTGTGACTATGTATTAGGTAGATCTGCTACGCTTCCCAATCTATAGCACAGGATTGTGTCAATGGCTGTTTCTGACTAATTAGATCAGGCAAAGACTCAAAATCCCCAAAGACCCACCTCTGTCTGCAAACCAATTAATCTCATTCTTGAATAGCCTCAGGCAATCGCCCACAGGTGGGGTGAGAAGTTTTTCCACAGAGTGGGGCAATTGCTTCTGCCTAGAGACTAATTATTATTCTTAGTCTCTTCAGGAGCCTCAGAATCTCCACAGGTTGGGGAAAGGCATTTTCCAAAAGCGTGGAGCAACTGTTCCCCACGTCAGGCAAAAAAAACCCCACCTGGATAGACAATTCTTTGTGAAAAAGATATCCTGCATATCATGAGGGAATTACTTAGCACAGAAAACGAGGGTATCTGCTTTCTGAGCTCTAACCTGAGAGCACCCAACCCTGGCATCTGCTCACATTGCTCTAGGCCAATCTTTCCTCCCTCTTCTAGAGCCCAAGGTGAGTGGTTGCACGTGAAATTTTGTGTGTTGGCCCTTTGAGAGAGTGTCTGTATTTCCAGGTGTCTCTCCCTGGCAGACAGCAACCCTGCTACTTTTCGTAATCAGATGTTCTGTGGGCACTTTTTCAGTTCTGGTGCTTTCTGCTGGGGCCCCTGTCTGGGTTTTGGACCCTAGAGCTCTCAGTGGAAACCCCCCACAGCTGAAATATCTCTCTGAAGCTTTAGCTGCTGTCTGTGGGAGCCATCCAGCCCTTTCATCCCTCCAATATTTCTACCAGTCTCTATGTGTTCTCCAGTTTCTATCCTTGGTTTTCATGGTTCTCTCTAGCTAATCTTCAGTTGATTATTCAGGATTTATTTTTTTTAGTATTTTATAGTAATTCCAGTTTGGTCCTGGAAACATATCTGTGTAGCATTCACTTACTCTGTCTTCATGTTTAATCTCAATGATTCTCTCTCTTCATTGATGTTTATATCTGTCTCTAATTCTCCTTTCCTTTCTGAAATCAATAAAAGTATATTTTAAAAATAAAAGCCTAAGTCAATAAAACAATGTATCATTGACATGTGAATAGACAGATCAATGAAATATAACAGAATTTCTAGAAATACACCCAAAGTTTTTTTTGAAAGTTGTTATCTGAAAGGTAGCATTTCAAACAAACCACTATGAATAAAAATACTTTCAATAAATAATGTTAAAATTCCATTTTAATCTTGGCATAAATAAGGCCTGTATAATGTCTTCTCAAAATCCAGAAGCCATTACTATGAAAAACTTTGACTTGGAAAAATGCACCATGAGCATAGTCGAAGGACAAATGACTAAGAAAAAACTAAGATGACTGAAAAGGTAAACACCTGAAATTTCTGCCTCGCACAGCCACTTCAAAACTATAACCAGCCAGAACCCGTTTGGCTCAGTGGATAGAGTGTCGGCCTATAGACTGAAGGGTCCATGTTTGATTCCAGTCAAGGGCACGTACCTTGGTTATGGGCATATCCCCAGTGGGGGATATGCAGGATGCAGCTGATTGATGTTTCTCTCTCATCAATGTTTCTAGCTCTCTATCCTTCTCCCTTTCTCTCTGTAAAACATCAATAAAATATATTTTTTAAAAAACTACAATGAAAAGAAAAAACGTACACCACCCAGAACCAGAGGAAGGTTGGCTAAGTGGAAACTATACAACTAGAAGGAAAGAGAAAAGCACACTGAGACTCAAAGGAGGTGCAGAAGTAAAGTGCAGAGATATGGAGGCACGCAGAAAGGGCTGGAAACTGAGGATGTGATTGTCTTTTTCAATCCAGAGGGAGTCACAAACTCCCAGTGGCTCTGAACTCCAGTCCCAGGCAAGTTTCTGGGGATCCAGACTCATACGGGGAGAAACTGGACTATCTGGCATTGGGAGGAACTCCAGAGCAGCTTTCTCTCAGCAGTGCTTGCAGTGATTACCGTGGGACACTGAGACCGAGGGCCTCTTAGGGCAGGGCTGAGGATCAGCCATAGCTGTTTGCTCTGACCTGTTGATTCCCTGAGAACCTGCCCCACCCAAGCTGCGTACAGAGGCTTTTGTATATAAAAGGCTGGGTAGCTTAAGGCAGAGGCTAAATTAGCACCTCCTTAGAGATCAAAGAGCCAGTGTACCCAGTGGTCAAAGTGAGACCACCCAGATTACAACTCCTCAGATCCATAAGGGACACACTCATGGGGTAGACTCAATGAGCACCAAAGTCCCATTGAAGCAAGTCTTGCCCCATAAGGGTGCCTCCAGCACAGAAGTTCTCCCACCATAGACACAGCTGATTCTCATAGTCAATTGGCCTGGAAGTCAATTTCTTCCAGTGACACCAACAACAATCAAGGCTTAGCTACAACAAGACTGTGCACAAAGCCTACAAAGGGGTGCACCAAGAGTGCCCACCTCAGGTAATTGAGGAGGCTGAGCCACTGGGCCCTATAGGACACCTAGCACAGAAAGCCACTCTATCAACACAGGGAAGCAGCCAAAATGCAGAGACAAAAAAACAGGTCACAAATGACAGAAATGGAGGAAAGCAAACAACTGGATATAGAGTTCAAAATCATGGTTATAAGGTTTTTCAAGAATTTTCTAGAAACTGCAGATAAATTTAGTGAGACCCTCAAGGATATGAATATGAACCAGCTAGAAATTAAGCATACAATGACTGAAATAAAGAATAATACACAAAGATCCAACAGCAGACTAGAGGATCACAATAATCAAGTCAAAGATATGAAATATGAAGAAGCAAAACCCAGACATCAAGATGGCGGCATAAGGTAAACACCATAAATGCAGCCGTGAAAAACTATTTCGGAATAACCAAGAAAAGAAAACACAAACACCACTCACACCCACAGGAAGGCTGGCTGAGTGAAAATCCTACAACTAGAAAAGAGTCTGAGACTCGGAGGAGCAGCAGAAGCAAAGTACAAAGACAAAGGTACGGAGGCGCGCGCACGGGGCTCGGGGAGGGAGCTGGCACCGGAGGACGCGATTCTTTTCCAAAACGGAGAGAGCCACAAGTCCCCAGCGGCTCTGAACTCCAGTTCCAGGCAAGTTTCTGAGGACCCAGACACCCAGAGAAGGGGGACTGACTGGCACCGGGAGGAAATCCAAAGCGGGTTTCTCTCAGCGTTGCTTGCAGCAATTACCATGGGACACAGAGACCTGGTGTCTCTCAGTGCAGGGCTGAGAAGTGCCATAGCTATTTGCCCTGCCCCGCCCTGCAGACTCCCCGAGGCCCCACCCCTCCCAAGCTGTGCACGGTGGTTCGGGTGAAGGGGTGGCAGCAGCGATCCGGTCCACGGCTTAGAAGATTATAAACTCCCCGGACGCACTGAATGCAACGCGGACTGTAGGGCAACGGGGCAGCGGAAGACCAGTGGCGCTCTAGCACTGCTATTCACGCTGATCACTGACCTGGAGAATTGGGGACTGAGAACCATGCGCAGACCCTACAGCTTGGAGACGCCAAACGCAGTAGAAACACCTTTGTGAATCGCTCCACTCCCGGTGACTCTGAGACCCCGCCCCACTCCACCTACAACCCTGCCCACCCCACCTACAACCCCGCCTGCCTGCCTACAACATTACCTAAGGGTCTGCAGCTGAGACAGAACTCCAAATCGATCCAAACTCCAAACAACGAGGAGAAAGACCTACAGGTCATTTCCCCCCAGTGATACCTCCCAGTGATAACTACAACAAGGCTGTGCACCTAGATTTCAAAGGTGTACAACAAGAGTGTCCACCCCAGGTGATTGGGGAGGCTGAATCACTGGGCCCTATAGGACACCTAGCACAGAAAGCCAAAATGCGGAGACTAAGAGACAGGTCACAAAAGACAGAAATGGAGGAATGCAAATGACTGGATATAGAGTTCAAAACCAAGGTTATCAGTTTTTTTAAGAAGTTTCTAGAGACTGCTGATAAATTTAGTGAGAACCTCAAGCATATGAAAAAAAGCCAGCTAGAAATCAAGCATACACTGACTGAAATAAAGAACAATATACAGAGATCCAACAACAGATGAGAGGATCGCAAGAAGCAAGTCAAGCATGTGAAATATGAAGAAGTAAAACAAACCCAGCCAAAAAAGCCGAAACAAAAAAACAAACAAATGAAAAATCAAAAAGTATGCAGATAGTGTAAGGAGTCTCTGGGACAACTTCAAGCGTACCAACATCAGAATTATAGGGGTACCAGAAGAAGAGAGAGAGCAAGATATTGAAAACCTATTTGAAGAAATAATGACAGAAAACTTCCCCTACCTGGTGAAAGAAAAAGACTTCCAAGTCCAGGAAGCACAGAGAACTCCAAACAAAAGGAACTAAGAAGGACCACACCAAGACACATCATTATTAAAATGCCAAGAGAAAAAGACAAGGAGAGAATCTTAAAAGCTGCAAGAGAAAAGAAGTTAGTTACCTACAAGGGGGAACCCATATGACTGTCAGCTGATGTCTCAACAGAAACTCTGCAGGCCAGAAGGGAGTGGCAAGAAATATTCAAAGTGATGAACAGCAAGAACCTACAACCAAAATTACTTTACCCAGCAAGGCTATCATTCAGAATTGAAGGTCAGATAAAGAGCTTCATAGACAAGAAAAAGCTAAAGGAGTTCATCACCACCCAACCAGTATTATATGAAATGCTGAAAAGTATCCTTTGAGAAGAGGATGAAGAAAAAGTAAAGATAAAAATTATGAACAACAATTACATATCTTTCAACAAGTGAACCTAAAAATCAAGTGAATAAAAAAATCTGATGAACAGAATGAACTGGTGAATAGAATAGAATCAGAGGCATAGAAAGGGAGTGGACTGACAATTTTGGGGGGTAAAGGGTATTGGGAGTGTGTGAAGAGACTAGACAATGATCGTACATCTATGGATGAGGACAGTGGGGGGGGGGACAGAGGGTGGGGTGGGAAATGGGAGGAGGGGAGCTATGGGGGAAAATAGAGGAACAACTGTAATAATCTGAACAATAAATATAAATAAATTTTAAAAAAAAGAAGCAAAACCCACCCAAACAGAAAAGCAAAAAGAAAAAAGAATCCAAAAATATGAAGATAGTGTAAAGAGCCTCTGGGACAACTTCAAGTATACCAACATCAGAATTATAGGAGTGCCAGAAGAAGAGAGAGCAAGATATTGAAAACCTATTTGAAGAAATAATGACACAAAATTTCCCCTACCTGGTGAAAGAAATGGACTTGCAAGTCCAGGAAGTGCAGAGAATCCCAAACAAAAGGAATCCAAAGAGGACCACACAAAGACACATCATAATTAAAATGCCACAGGCAAAAGACAAAGAGAGAATCTTAAAAGCAGCAAGCAAAAAGCAGTTATTACCTACAAGGGAGCATTCATATGACTATCAGCTGATTTCTCAACAGAAACTATGCAGGCCAGAAGGGAGTGGCAAGAAATATTCAAAGTGCTGAATAGCAAGAACCTACAACCAAGATTACTTTACCCAGCAAAGCTATCATTCAGAATTGAAGATTAGATAAAGAGCTTCACAAACAAGAAAAAGCTAAAGGAGTTAATCACTACCCAACCAGTATTATATGAAATGCTGAAAGGTAACCTTTGAGAAGAGGAAGAAGAAGAAAAGGTAAAGATAAAAATTATGAACAACAAATACATATCTATCAACAAGTGAACCTAAAAATCAAGTGAATAAAAAATGTAATGAACAGAATAAACTGGTGAATAGAATAGAATCAGGGGCATAGAAAGGGAGGGGACTGACAATTCTCAGGGGGAAAGGGCAAGTATTGGGGATACATGAAGGGACTGGACAAAAATCGTCCACCTATGGATGCGGACAGTGGGGTGGGGGGTAAGGGCAGAGGATGGGGTGGGAACTGGGAAGATGAGGGAAAAAAGAACAACTGTAATAATATGAACAATAAAGATTTTTTTAAATGCAAAAAAGGACAAATGATTAAAAAGAAGAAATATTTCCAACACATATTGATAGAGTAAAATCAAACCAAATGCCCCAAAGTTTCCCGTTGCTCAACCACCTCTTTCCCAACCGACCAATAGGGATGCAGAGGAAATTACCCAAGTGTGACTGCATCCCGCCCCCTTTGCACAACCAACACTGACCCTTCCCTCGACCAATCACACATTACCCCACCCACCAACTCCCAGCCCAATAAAACCCCCATCCTCCTGAAACTCGGGGTCTTCCTCCCTGCCACATCACTGCAAGAACCAGTTTGGGATGGAGCCCCGAGTTAACTTGAGTAAAGGTTCTTTTGTTCTTACATTGGAATTGAGCTCCCTCGTGGTTCTTGGGGATTACGACACCTGAGCATTGCATTGGATATTTATGCACAACAATATCATATACAATAACCTAATCTTAATATTTTTCAAAAAACTTCCATAAGTCATTAAGAAAAGGTCCTCCAACTCAATAGGAAAATGAGGAGAGTTTACAGAAAAGAAAGTAAATGGCTCTTAAACATGTGAAAAATATTTAACTTTGCTCGTAAAAAGAAAAATAGAAGTGTAAAGTCATTAAGATAGCATTTTTCACCTATTTTATTTGCAAGCATCAAAAAAACTTGGTAGTGTAATATTGCTGAGCCTATGGGGAAGCAGGCACATTGCTAAATTGGAAGAGGGACAATTTGATGATATATACACAAATCTTTTGACCCAACAATTCCACTTCTGAGAGTTTGTCTGCTGACATGTAAAATGAAACCATTTCAAGCTCATTCACTGTGATATAGTAGGCAGTTAGACAGACATGAGCAGAGTAGAAACAATAGGCCAGGTACAAAAGGTCACCAGGGAGGAAACCCCCAGGTGCCTAGCAATAGATATTGTAAAGTGGGCCTCACTTCCTGAGTTATCTTTCCTCTAGCAATGATCAACAGTGATTCGGTTTCGACCATCTGACATTTCATATCTCGGGTCCTACAGTTCAGACCTTCCCCTAACCTTTTCTCCTCCGCATGTCATGGAGTGGACCCCTTAGAGGAGAAACAAGTGGGGGGTGCAGATAATAACCTCATATTGGTACATGATTTTTGGACTGAAAGATGCAGTGTGTCGGAGCACTCACCCATGGGGAAAAGCCATAAATCATCCCCCAACACACCGCCCCCCCCCAGGTGCAGCCCAGACCAGAAACCAGCAACAATAATAAACTCCTGAAACAATGCTGAGATCCTGAAACTGCTTGCTCAACCATAGCCCCCTGGTGCTAGCAACGCCCGGGGGGTCTTGGGCAAGACTGGAAAAGTTACAGGTCGGCAAACTGTGGACCACTCCCTCATACCAAACCCCTCTCCTCATCCCCCTGCCTAAAGCCTTAAAACGCTGCAGCTGGACTCGGTCCAGCGTGCCTCCACTGGCCCCTCTCCCTTCCCGGGACCGGTGGACTCGTCCATTTGTTCCTAATAAAGCCTGGCTAATTTTCCATTTGGCTCAATCTTTAATTCTTTGACGGCTTAATTAAACACAATGTTCCCTGGATTCTTTGTTCAAGTCAAAGTATGAATCCATGGACTGAAGATGGTATAGCAAAGGTGGAGATTTATTGAAGAACAAATACAGACTCCCACGTGGAGTAAGGAAAAGAATCTCACAGCACAAACTCCCACATGGGAAGGGGGAAAGAGTCCTGCCCAGTTCCTGTTTCCAAGGTTTATAAAGGCTGCAAGTCCCTCTGTCCTGATAACTCTTCTGATTAGTCAATATTTCCTTTTGAAGTGGTTACTGTAGTAACTCTGGAGGTCCTCCTCCCTCATTGTTCTCCCATTCCTCCTTCTTTATTTTGTAAATATAGACCTTTTTGCTATTTCCAGTTCCTTATCTTATGTAAATGTAACTGTTGCTGTTCCTTTGTGTTATGGAAGTGTACCTTCTCCCAGCTCTCTTGTCTTATGGAACTGTAACTTTTCCCAGTCTGTAGCCCTGTGTATTTTCCATGAACCCCCAATTCTAAAAATTCCTTAAACCTGCCTATATTTCCCTAAAATTCCTATTTCAATATGACTCCCATGCAAGCCCTTGCATGAATGCTCTCTTAATCATTAAGTCCTAGAAGTAATAGCTAGGCATCAGTTGTGTTTTAGCTCCAAGCTCAGAAGCTAGACAGGTGAACAAGGCCAGACAGGTAAACACAAAGATTGATATCAGGATCAGGTGCCCTGGTGCCAACCAATCAGTATGAGAAGGCTAAAAAGGGCTAATTCCAATGTAACCCTGATATTTGGGGGACTAGCAATCTGGATCTGTGCCAGCAAGCCCAGTGTACATTCTTGATAACCTTAATTAAGTCATTGCCTCTTCCTCAGAAACTGGTCTTTCAGAACCTGTTATCTAAATACAGAGGCCATAAAACTGTGAACAGTGCACTGCCCTGGAGGGGGGGTTATTAACACTGGCACCAGGCCAGACCATCAGATATGGACTGAAGACCCCCAGCACCTGGTGGCCTTCTTGCAAAGCCCATGAAAGGACCAAAAGCATAATCCATATTTGTGGGACAAAGACCCCAGGAAGATATAAAAGAAAAGCCCTCTGCATGTTGATTTGGGAAGTTATTCTGCTGAGTCCACCGGTGTATTAAACAGTGTAACTCCTTTTCTCTAAAAGCTTTGCTTGGTTTTTCTTTGGTCTTCCGCAACAAGTAGAGACTATGATCTTGAAAGGACACAATAGAAAACTGATGAATATTCTATTGAGATCCACCCCTGAGACCTCCAGATATAATCCTCAAGACAAAGGACTCAGAGTACACACTCTTTTAAACATTGCCATACTTTTCCCCACACCCTTTTTTCCCTAGGTGTGTTCTCTCTGGAGCATGCCTAAGCATTTCCCTCTCTTCTCCACCCAGGCATGTTTTCTTTGCTTTTCTTCTAAGTTCCAAGAATCCTACTTTTGTCTCTGTAACTTCTTTCCTGAGCTCATACAGCTCAGCTGGCTCAATTCTTCCATAAGTCTTCTACCTCTGAGACTAAGTAAACTTTTGCTTATAATTGAGTCTTGACTCTGAATTCTTTCTTAGGCAAAACTCAAGATCTGGGGTCTAATATCTGGTGCCATTTCACTTAATAATAACTGCAGCATTGTTAAGAGTAGCAAAATATTGGAAACAACTTTAGTGTCCATCATAAGAGTGACTGAATAAACTCTGGTTCATTCATATACTGAATTACTCTATAACAAACAAACAACAACTACAACAACAAAATAAAAACAACCTTTCTTTATCCTTAAATGGAAACATCTTAAAGTAGACTTTGAAATAACAAAACAAAATGTAGAACTGTCCTTATAAACTGTTATGGGCTCCCCAGGAGCGATGACCACCAGAGCCAAACTGAAGTTTTAAGAAGCCTTTATTATGAATTCGAGTCCGGGCCCACGTCTCCTCTGACACAGCAGCGAATAACTCGAGCACTGAACACTTGCAGCAAGCCCCTTTTATCCCCGCAGTGGGATTTGGTAATGATTGATTAGTGAATACACACAGAAAGCAAATCTTTAGGTCAACTAGGGTGCAGGGATGAGGAATTTCAAAACTCAATTAGGTGGCTTAAGGGGGTTCCCGCTTATCTTGGTTTCTGCCCGAGAATAAACAGGTGCTAATCTACAGGGAGATCTCTCTTTTATTCGCTCAAACTTGGTTAAGGTTAAATGTCACAATCCTTCTTTCTCCAACAAACTCAAACTCAGTTAAGTGCCACAAAACTAATTTGTGTTCTCCCACCCCAATTCATATGTTGAAGCCCTAACCCCTAGTTACTCAGAATGTGACTTTGCAGATAGTGGTTTTAAAATGGTGATTAAGGGTAAAAATATTAGTAGGGTGGGTTCTAATCCAATTTGACTGAAGCCTTTATAAAAAGAGATTAAAATACAAACAACATAGATCTATAGACATCCATATGAGGACATAATGAGAAGATGACCATCTGCAAGCAGATTGGCAAAACATAACTTGCTAGAACCTTGATCTTGGAATTACAGCCTCCAGAGTGTGAGAAATTTTTGTTGTTTAAGATGTCTTCTCTGTGGTATTTATTATTATGGCAGACTTAGGTAACTAATACAACTGGGTTAAAACAATAGCAATAACACAAAAAGAACAAAACAACAACAAAAAAAAAACATTGCAAGCCCGGCCAGTTTGGCTCAGTTGGTTGGGCAGACTGAAAGTCTGCCAATTTGATTCCTGGTCAGGTCATATGCTCAGGTTTGGGGCTTGATCCCCATAGGGAGTGAAACAGGAATTTTAGGGCTAAAATAGGACAGGTTTAGAAATTTTAGAAATTTTGGAAAATAAGGGGACCGTGGAGGAAGCACAGGGCTGCAGAGCAGCAGAATGTATATTTTCATAGAATAGGGAAGCTGAAAAGCTGCAACAGGTACATTTCCGTAGAATGAGAGAGCTGGGAACAGCAAAAGCTTTATATTTACAAAATAAAGAGAAGAAAGCCCTTCATCCAGAAGGACAAGAAGAAAGCCCAAAGAGAATAGGAAAACAATAAGGAAGGAGGGGGGAAGAACTTCACATGTACCATGTGAGGTTCGACCTTTGAGCTCAGAAGTTACTATAGTAACCAGTCCAAGAAAATAGTGGCCAATCAGAGGTTGTATCAAGGCACCAGGATCTGCAGCCTTTATAAGCCATAGGGAAAAGGAACTCAGTAGTACTCTTTCCCCCTCCACCATGGGAGTCTGTGCTGTGAGATTATTTCCCCTTCCCCACGTGGGAGTCTGTACTTGTTATTCAATAAATTTTCACCTTTGCTATACCACCTTCCATTTGAGATTTTCATTCTTCGATTTCCACAGACAAAGAGCCTGGGAACCAGTCTGCCCAGAGGAATAGCATGTGTTCCACTCCAAAAATTCCACTTCAATAGTTTTATTTTTAATTTTTTGAGGAAACTTCATGCTATTTTCCATAGTGGCTACACCAATTTACATTCCTACCAAGAGTATATGAGGATTTCCTTTCTTCACATCACTATTTTCTACACTAGAAACCAATATAATATCTATGTCAATTATAATTGACAAATAAATTTTTACAAAATTAAGAAAAAGAAGAGGGGGAGGAAGAACCAAGATGGCAGCATGAGGTATATACCTAAATGCACAGCCTCCACACCTATATTATAGAAATACAACCATTCAGATAAACGGCCAGCCTCCAGAACCAAGGGAGGGGAACCGTTACACCTAGAAAGCAAGAGGAGTGCTCTGAGACTGAACAGAAGCTCCTGGCGCCCAAGGTACGGACGCGAAATGGAGGCGGCGGCGTGGCGTGCGCGGCAGGGCGGGTGAAAGGGAGCGGCAGCGGCGATTGGGTCCACGGCTCAGAAGATTAAAAACTCCCGGGTCGCACTGAATGCAATGCGGGCTGTAGGGCAACGGGGCGGTGAAAGACCAGTGGCGTTCTAGGAGTGTTATTCGCAGCTATCACTTACATGGAGATTCCAGGACTGAGAACCGTGCGCAGACCCCAGGGTTTGGAAAAGCCAAACCCGGTAGAAACTGCGGCATCCGCAGAGGGGAGGTCATTGTGAGTCGCTCCACCTCCGGTGATTCTGAGACCCCGCCCCACCCCACCTACAACCCCGCCCAAGCTGTTTGCCTGCCTCCCTGCAGCACAACCTAAGAGTCTGCAGCTGAGACAGAACTCCAATATATCCAAACTCCAAACAATGAGGAGAAAGGCCTGCAGGTCATTTCCCCCCAGTGATACCTCCCAGTGATAACTACAACAAGACTGTGCACCCAGCCTTCAAAGGCATACAACAAGCGTAGCCACCCTAGGTGATTGGGGAGGCTGAATCACTGGGCCTTATATAGGACACCCAGCACAGAAAGCCAAAATGCGGAGACTAAGAGACAGGTCACAAAGGACAGAAATGGAGGAATGCAAACGACTGTATATAGAGTTCAAAACCACGGTTATTAGGTTTTTCAAGAAGTTTCTAGAGACTGCTGATAAATTTAGTGAGACCCTTGAGCATATGAAAAAGAACCAGCTAGAAATTAAGCATACACTGACTGAAATAAAGAATAATATACAGAGATCCAACGGCAGACAAGAGGATCGCAAGAATCAAGTCAAAGATATGAAATATGAAGCAAAACCCACCCAGCCAAAAAAGCCCAAACAAACAAACAAACAAACAAAGGAAAAATCAAAAAGTATGAAGATAGTGTAAGAAATCTCTGGGACAACTTCAAACGTACCAACATCAGAATTATAGGGGTACCAGAAGAAGAGAAAGAGCAAGATATTGAAAACCTATTTGAAGAAATAATGACAGAAAACTTCCCCCACCTGGTGAAAGAAATGGACTTTCAAGTCCAGAAAGCGCAGAGAACTCCAAACAAAAGGAACTAAGAAGGACCACACCAAGAAACATCATTATTAAAATGCCAAGAGAAAAAGACAAGGAGAGAATCTTAAAAGCTGCAAGAGAAAAGAAGTTAGTTACCTACAAGGGGGCACCCATACGACTGTCAGCTGATTTCTCAACAGAAACTCTGCAGGCCAGAAGGGAGTGGCAAGAAATATTCAAGGTGATGAACAGCAAGAACCTACAGTCAAAATTACTTTACCCAGCAAGGCTATCATTCAGAATTGAAGGTCAGATAAAGAGCTTCACAGACAAAAAAAAACTAAAGGAGTTCATCACCACCCAACTAGTATTATATGAAATGCTGAAAGGTATCCTTTGAGAAGAGGATGAAGAAAAAGTAAAGATAAAAATTATGAACAACAAATGCATATCTATCAACAAATGAACCTAAAAATCAAGTGAATAAGAAATCTGAAGGACAGAATAAACTGGTGAATAGAATAGAATCAGAGGCATAGAAAGGGAGTGGACTCGCAATTTTCAGGGGTAAAGGGTGTTGGGGATGCGGGAAGAGAATGGACAATGATCGTACACCTATGGATGCAGACAGTGGGGCGGGGGACAGAGGGTGGGGTGGGAAATGGGAGGACTTAATAGACATCTTCAGAACACTTCACCCCAAAGCCACAGAATATACATTCTTTTCAAGTGCACATGGGTCATTCTCAAAGATAGACCATATTTTGGGGCACAGGCAAAGTCTCTTTAAATTCAAGAAGATAGAAATCATATCAAGCATCTTCTCAGATCACAATGGCATACAACTGGAAATCAACTACAATAAA
>PVJC01021450.1:0-28211 GCA_004026665.1 Murina feae
ACCTACAAAGGCTCCCCAATCAGACTAGCGACTGATTTCTCAAAAGAAGATATTGGACAAAAATCTTACACCTATGGATGAGGACAATGAAGGGGGAGTAAGGCCATGGGGTGGGGTGGAAACCAGGTGAAGGGAGCTATGGGGGAAAAAAGAGGAACAACTGTAATAATCTGAACAATAAAGATTTATTTTAAAAAATTCTAACCTGTTGAGAAGTAATACAGAGTTCATACACCAAATAACTCAGATAACATCCAGATTGGTTTAGATCCTGGGCAAGGAGATATGCCAATTGAGAATGGATTTGGATGTAGAGACAATGTTAAATTGCTTTTTAACTTTCTAAACACTTCTGCTTGAAGCCTGTGCCTCTCTTATTATAGACAACCTTGAGTGGGTAGCAGTATGAGAGGGATGCTGTCATTTTGGCTAGTCTTGGTACTCTCAGAGCTGGTACACGAGATTGTTATGGGTTGAATTGTGTCCTCACAAATTTATATGTTACTAGGGGTCCAGTGCATGAATTCATACACCTTGAAAGGAACCGTGGGCCGTGAGGCTGCGGTGGGCACAGGGGCAAGTCTAGGCCCATTCTCTGTGCCCCTGCCATGGCCCTGTCTGCCAGCAGCCCCACTCACACCTGCTGATAGCTCGGAGTGATTGGGACCTGTGCCAGCAGTGGGTGCGAGTGGCAGTTGATGCCCTGATCACCCCTCTGGAACAGGGGGAGGTGGAGAAGCCCTGAGGGGCGATTGGGGCCAGCAGCCACCACTCACACCTGCTGACAGTGCCAAGAGATCAGGGCCGGTGCTAGGTGATGCAGATGCGAGCGGCAGCTCTGGTGCTGGCAGCAGGTGTGAGAGGGGCCGGTGCCAGCAGCAGGTGCGGGCACTGGCAGCAGGTGCGAGCGCCTGGTGGGACTGTGGGACACAGGAGCAAAGAATTTTCAGTAACCACCAGAGGCTCACTCCGATAACAGGGACTGGTGCCCCCACTCACCTGCTCTACCATCTTGCTGTGGCTAATGCCCGCCATGTTCTGTGCTCTGCTGCTTGCTGCTGATGCCCACCATGTTCCACGCACACCCCCTGGTTGACGCACGTCATAACAACTGGTTGTTCGGTTGTTCAGCTGTTCAGTCTATTGGCATATTGGGGTTTATATAGATAGTCATAACCCCCCAATGCCTCAGAATGTGAGCTTATTGAGGAATAGATTCATTGCAGATGTAATTAGTTAAAATAAAGTCACATTGGAGTAGGGAAGACCTTAAATCCAATATGACTGGTGTTATTATAAAAAGGGGAAATTTGGACATAGACATTCACAGAGGGAAGATGTCATCTGCAGATGAAGGCAGAGATCTAGATGAGGCAACCAGAACTGTGAGATCCTAAATTTCATTGTTGCAGTCATCCTGGCAAACTAAAACATAGACCTTCTGTTGAAAGAGTGCAGACATTTAACATTCCCATGTAAGCTGGCCCACTTGGCAGGACTGAGTGCTGAAGGGAGATATCATAAACACTGAGCATTCAAGACTTGGCCAACTGGTCTATCGTGCATGTCAAACTTTGGCAGTTAAGCCACTAAGATGACTTTTGTTTTTTAAATTTTTTAAAGATTAACTTTATAGAAAGAGAGGAAAGAAGGGAGGGAAAGAAAGAGAGAGAAAAAAAAAGACAGAGAGAAACATCAATTTTTTTGTTCCATTTATTTATGCATTCATTGGTTGATTTTTTTTTTTTAAATCCTCACCTGAGTATATTTTTCCATTGATTTTTAGGGAGAGTGGAAGAGAGAGGGAAAGACAGAGAGAAATATCAATGTGAGAGAAACACATTGATTGGTTGCCTGCTGCATGTGCCCTGACCAGGGCCTGGGCTGGGGAGGAGCCTGCAACCGAGGTACGTGCCCTTGACTGGAATCAAACCCAGGATACTTCAGTCCGCAGGCCAACACTCTATCCACTGAGCCAAACTGGCCAGGGCCATTGATTGATTCTTGTATGTGACTTGACCAGGGATCAAACCCACAACTTGGTGTGTTGGGACAATGCTCTAACCAACAATGCTACTCAGCCATGGCATGATTTTTATTTTTAATTGAGGTGAAATTCACATAAGAAAATTCACCTGTCTATCTATCTATCTATCTATCTATCTATCTATCTATCTATCTATACACATCTATATATTTCTACCTACCTCACCTGAGGACATGCTTAGAGAGAAGAGAGAGAGGAAAAATATGGATGTGAGAGCACAACATCCACTGGCTGCCTCCTGCATGCCCCCAACTAGTGATTGAGCCTACAACTGGGCATGTGCCCTTGACTGGGAATTGAACCAACAACCTCTGGGTATATTGGACAGCGTCCAACCAAGCCACACCGCCAGGGCTGTCTTGAAATTCTTAAAAACTTTTTAAAACTTTATTTTTAATTGTGGTAAAATACACATAACATTTACCATTTTTAACTACACAGTTCACGGGCATTATGTACATTCACATTGTTGTGCAACCATCACTTCCATCATCTCCAGAACTTCCTCATCTTTCCAAACTGAAACTCTGTCCCCATTAAACACTTACTCCTCTTCCCCCTCCCCCAGCCCCTGGCACTCACTATCTACTTTCTGTCTCTATGGATCTGACTCCACTAGGAACCTCATGTAAGTGGAATCATACAATATTTGTCCTTTTATAACTGCTTATTTCACTGAGCATAATGTCCTGAAGCTCAGCCTTGTAGCACTGTCAGAATTTCCTTCTTTTCTAAGGCTGAGTAATAAATAGTCCATTGTATGAATGGACCACATTTTGTTTATCTGAAATTCTTAATTTTGAACATTTTATCTTTGCACTGGGCCTCACAAAGTATGTAGCCTGACCTGCTGGCTTCTATCACACTAAATCAAACAATGCACACATATATCCTTCCACTTGCCTACTTGGAGGACACCTAGAAATGACGTTGGAGGTCTTGGCCTCCTTCTTCCCCCTGTTGTTTGCCTCCATTGTCCTTCTTGACATGCTGCCCACACCTTCCAGTCTGTTGGATTTATAAGGCTATAACCTGCATGAAGGAGGGCGAAGTGGGGCTTAAAGGGCTTGAAAAGGGTGCAGGAGAGGGAAGGGGGTGCTTTATACACATCTTCTCTCTAAATTAAAAATGTTTAAGACTGCAGTTTTAAACGGAAGGGTTTAAAAATAACTTGCAAAACACTGCACTTTTGTTTCCTCAGTCACAGAATCAGATGAGTGAAAAGTTTTAGGATTTAAAAATTTACCAAAATAAAATCAGAAAGCCTATTTACAAAGGTTTATGCTTATTTTTCTGTGGGTCTGGGCTATAGGTGCCTTCACAGCTCATTTTATCTTCCCCCTTCTTTTATCTTCACTCTCTGTGCAATGCTCAGACCTTGCTACCTCCATCTTTGACACATCCCTTTCTAAGTTTCCCATATTTATTCACTTTTCATTTTCAACTTTAAATAGTTGCACTGTTGTCATTTTGCTCATCACCCCCACCCCTGCCTTCTCCAGCAGGACACATATCATTACTAGATGCCCCGTAAAAACCCTTTAAATGTCATTGCCTCCTCCTGGCCCCAGCTCAGTCCACACAACTAATGAGAGATGGCAGCCCAGTGGGTGAAATTTAAGCAGAGGGAATGATCAAGGTGCAAGGCCACTCCCAGCAGGAACAACAGCACTGACAGGGTCTGGCATCCAAGGAAATGAAGATCAGTTCCCCTTCACTTCTGGTGTGACCTTGGCATTCAAGGCCCCCCACTGCCTTCCTCAGCCCAGCCTGTTTGTGGGGATTTGTACTTTGAGAGACACATACTCTGCTGCCTCCCTCCCTGAGAAAGGCCTACACGTCTCCACCTGCCTTCAGAGCATCTGCCCTGAGATTCTGGTCCAGCATCCATGGCTCTCCTTAGAAAGCTTGTGGCCTCCATGTAGACAATCTCTCTGAGGGGTCCCCATGTGAATTTTTTGGTTGCCTTACATTCTGTGTCAAGGCAGAACATCCCCATCACTCCAAGTTCCTGTTTTCCTGGGATGCAGCCATTTTATTTATTTGAATGTAGGAGAAATTTTACATTTATTTATAAGTAAAAACTGGTTTGGGCTCTGGCCAGGTAGTTAATGGGTTAGAGCTTCATCCAGATACCCTAAGGTTGTGGATTTGATCCCCAGTCAGGGCACATACAAGAATCAACCAATAAATGCATAAATAAGCAGGACAACAAATAGATGTTTTTTTCCCTCTCTCTCTAAAAAAAGAACGAGGCTGGGATTCCTTGATATCTTAAAAATAACAACTGCTTTAGCTGGGGCCGTATGTTCTGGACTCCATCCCTTGACTCCAAAGTCTCTCCTGAAGGGCCCCTGGTGGTTCTGGGGATCCAGTCCCTGCACAGACTGTTTCTGGGGCCTCACTCTCCCCATACTGTATGCCCTTTCCAGTGGCCATCTTTTTGGTGTAGGCCTGGGGTACACTGTTGCCCAGCAAGGCTTCATTTGACAGAGAAAAAAGGGTCTTCATGCCTGTGCCACCCCCATCTCCAGCCCTGTCCCCACCCCCATCTCTTGTTCTGGATTCCTCCAACTGGAAAGGACCTTTCAGCGGTCTACCCAGTCTACCCAAGCCTGGCCACTCCCTCTCTCAGCAGTGGCTCTCTAAGCTGCAGTTCCCTCTGACACCCGGGCCTCAGATGTGGCCACACTGAGTTTTTACGCCCTGCATCAACTCCTTCAACTTGAGAAAACCAACTGGACAGAATGTACTCCTTGGAATAAAGGTAAAAGGCAAATTAAAAAATTCCATAGTTTACAAAAAGCCCCAAGACAACTTGAAAACTTCTGAATAGGTGGCAGGCAGGGCTGGTGTTGTGGGCATGCAGGCACATAGGATTCCCCACTCAGAGGGCCCTGTGCTCAGCTTAATGCTCTGGTGTTGCTGTTTTGAAATTCTTAATGCTTTTCTTTATAAATAAATAAATAAATAAATAAATAAATAAATAAATAAATACATGCATGCTAGATTATTATGACCACCTGATGTTTGTAGGCAAATTAGCTGTACACTGCGTCGTATGGGATATGGATATGGAAGCCGAAGGCCTGTTTGAACACCTTTGCTGTCTGCAGTTACCAAGACAAAATGTTTCCAGTTCACACAGGAACACAAGGATTGGAGAGTCGATTATGGGGGAAAAGTCATGTGGTCCGATGAATCACGTTTCCAGCTACATCATGCATATGGCAGAGTGCAAATTTGGCAGAAACAGCATAAAAGCATGCACCCCACATGCACAAGTACAACCCTTCAAGCTGGTGGGGGCAGTGTTATGGTTTGGACATGTTTTCCTGGCATGATTTGGGCCCTTTAATTCATGTGGAACAACGTCTGAATAGCACAACATACCTAAGTATCATTGCTGATCAGGTTCATCCTATCATGTTGGTGGCGTATCCCAATGGAGATGGCTTCTTCCAACAAGACAATGCGCCATGTCATGGTGCTCATATTGTGCAGGAGTGCTTTCAAGAACATGAGGGAGACTTTACCTTGCTTAGGTGGCCCCCACAATCACCAGATCTCAGTGCAATTCAGCATTTGTGGGACGAAGTTAAATGAGCCACCAGGCAGCTGGTTCCACAACCATCAATTCTCACAGAACTGGACAGTGCTATTCATCAGGCATGGTGTCAGATTCCTCGCAACAGCTTTCAACATCTTGTGGAGTCAATGCCAAGAAGAATTGTCGCAGTTATTGAAGGCAAAAGGTGGCCCAACGAAGTAGTGATGGGGTGGTCATAATAATCAGGCCACTATATATATATATATATATATATATATATATATATATATATATATATATATATCCCATGTTCAAAGGCAGTTAAATTGTGTTGTTTACTCATATCTTCAGAAAAAAATCACTTCTACTGTGGTAAAAAACCTGCTTCTCTATTTATAATGGTCTGGCCCTCTAGCAACTTCAATGTGAAATTATAGCTAATTTGCCTACAAACGTCAGGTGGTCATAATAGTCTGGCCACTCAGTGTGTATCTGTATATGTATGTATGTGTGTGTGTGTGTGTGTGTGTGTGTGTGTGTATATATATATATATATATATATATATATATATATATATATATATATATAATGTTTTTTGTTTTTTAAAAAAAATGTATTTTATTGATTTTTTTTTTTTACAGAGAGTAAGGGAGAGGGACAGAGAGTTAGAAACATCGATGAGAGAGAAACACCTACCAGCTGCCTCCTGCACACCCCCTATTGGGGATGTACCCGCAACCAAGGTACATGCCCTTGACTGGAATCAAACCTGGGACCTTTCAGTCCACTGGCTGATGCTCTATCCACTGAGCCAAACCGGTTTGGGCTATACATAATGTTTTATTGATTTCTTTTTTTTAAGAGTGGAAGGGAGAGGGAGAGAAACGTCGGTGGGCTACTTCCTGCACACTCTGTACTAGGGGTTGAGCTCCCAACCCGGGCATGTGCCCTAACTGAACCAGGCAACTGAACCGATGACCGTTTGGTGCATGGAACAATGCTCAATCAACTGAGCCATGCTGGCTAGGGCATTATTTTTTTTTTACTTTTAGTATTTTTACTGATTTCAGAGAGGAAGGGAGAGGGAGGTAGAAACATCAATGGTGAGAGAATCATTGACTGGCTGCCTCCTGTATGCCCGGTACTGGGGATGGAGCCTGCCAACCCTGACATGTGCCCTGACCAGGAATCGAGCAGTAACCTCTTGATTCATAGGTCATTTGCTCAACACTGAGCCACACTGGCCATGATGGCATTCTTAATGCTTTCTGAACAAGGGGCCCTGCACATTCTGTGCCAGTTCTGCTGACAGGTTATGAGAAGCCTTGAGGACACTGTCCAGGAGGTCCCAGCGGGTAGGAGCTGGCTAGCTACTCAAGAGGTGGCCTCAATTGCTCTGGGGTGGCCTAAAGACCCAGGGAGAACTTGGGATCAGCTCTGGGCTATGGCATGTACCTGCAGGCACCTGAGCCCCTTCTCATCCCTGTTTGGTCATGCCTGCAGGAACCACCACACCTCTGCTTCCAAACTTTCCATCCTAAACTGAACCCTAAAATGTGCAGTTCAAAGGCACAACACTAAAAAGGAGCCCAAACCCAGGATGTTCTATACCTGGGGAAAAAAATCAACAGCACTAAATAGCCTGTTTTCCAGTGGGCTAAGCTTCGGCATATCATTTGTAAAGTGGATATATGAACAACAAATAACAGTGACACCTTCCTCATGGGGCTGACACACCACTATCTCTAGCTCCTTTAACTCTCTCCTGTTAAATCCTGACAACACCAGCCCCTGGGACACCCTGCTGCCCTACCCCATCCTCATCACTACCCACACTCGGGGAAAGGGATCTTTGGTCTATTCCCTTTGACTCGTGTGGGATAAAAATGTACTCATCATCGCCAGGTGAGGCAGGTGGGCAAAGCAACCCCTAACTTGGAACAGATGCTCCCTGGCTAGCTTTAGTTCTGCTGCAGGATTCTGTGTGCCTTCCTGGAGCTGATGGGGTGGGAAGTCCAGGCTGCCACTTGTCAAAGGATGGCGATCCCATGCCACCACCACTGTTCTGCTCGTTGGGGACACCAGGCTAAGAGGACAAGGGATATACTCACTGTGCCCCTCCCGCTCCCCCACCTCAGTAAACACTCACATTGCAACTTCGTCCTGTTTATTATTAAACACAAACTGAGGTTCTCTGGGACAACACTGGTGACTATGATTTTCTCCCTGCTCTTCCTGAAATCCTCTTAAATTGTGTTAAGAAGTTATTGAAGTTAAACCATTAAAAAAACCTAAGGACATTGGGATGTAGATGTTAGGCCATCAGAGCCATGAACATGAAAACAGCCTGTGCTGGGCAGTCAGTCTGGTGGCAAGAACTCTCCTGCCTTGCACATGGGTTTGGCCTCACAGGACTGTGAATTCTGGGTGAGAGGGAATTAGAAGTTGTCTTGGCAACAGAGTGGAGATGGGGCCAGCAAGGTTTTGTTAAAACATACTCCCACTTAAGACATCTTCTTAAACCTCTTGCTTCTCAAAGTGGGTTCCTGGAGTGTGAGCATCACCTGGGCTTGTTAGGAATGCACAATTTCAGGCTTACCCCACACCTGCTGATGAATATGCTTTTAAACAGGGCCCCTGGGGAAGGAGGATGCACTTCAGACCAAGAAGCCCTGGATGCACTGGAAAGGGCTGACACCCAGGTCCCTTCTCGTCAGTGCACAGGTGCAGATGCCTGGAAATCAGTCCATCCAAGTCCTGCTGGAGGTCCTGCACTGGCCTCTGGTCTGAGCATGCAGGGGACACCCTGCACCACCTCCTGCTGGAGTGTGCTCCTTCTTCCCCAGATACCCACCTATGGCAGATGGGCTGGATATTCTGAGGTATTCTCAGAAGTCATGGGACTGTTTAGCCACATCTAGAAAAGAGGAAGATGAACATAGAACTACAACACACACACACACACACACACACACACACACACACGAAAAATCAGACTTTAGAAGAGGCCCATCTATACATTTCAGTGGAGCCCACTGGCTGTTGGGCAGCATGGGGGCTTGTTCCTGTTTGCTGACCCCAACCTCGCTTTGGATGCTTCTTGGATTCAGAACAGCTATGGTAAGTGCAGTACCTATCTGATCTACTTTTCTTTTCTAAGAATCCTATGGGATGTTACGGATCCCATTTCACAGATGGGGACACAGACTTGGAAAGTCAATGTCTTGCCCCCAATGTACACTGGGGAGAGGGCCAAGCCAGGATTCAAACCTAAGATCCTTGTGCTCCATCCTGCCTCTCAGTCAGAATTTGCTTTCCCGTCACCAAGAAGATTAATGTCAGGACACTTAGAATGGCCACAGGGCTTACGAGTGAGGAGCAGATGGACAGGAAACTCTCAGAGACAACACAGAAAGCCCAAGATAATTGAACCTAGAGAAGAGGGGCCTCTTGAGTCTCTGAGGGGAGGGAACTGGCTTGCGTGTCCAGGGGAGGGGCAAAATCTGTGTAGCAGAGGGTTGTGGGAGATCTGGTCACAGAGCACATCCTGGTGCCTTTCCCTCAATTCCCCAAGCTGGGCAGTCTGAGGGTCCCCTACCTCCTCACATGGGTCAAGGCCTGGCATATAGGGAGAGCTTGTATACAAGAGGGCAGCCCAAGTATAACTAGAAGGAAGTCACCAGCAACCCCAGCTGGCGCTTTGGCAGTGTTCACTGCTTCTAAGTTACACACCATCACCCTACACCACCACATATCAATGATCCCACTTCATTTATTACCAAAATATCACAGAATTCCAGTCATAGTTCACATACAGTGTTTAACACAAACCTGATACCTGTGGAAAGAACTAAGTATTTGGACAATCGAATGTTTGGAATCATATCCCAAACTGTTATCACTCCGTACTCCAAAAATACGCTTTGAGAGCTTTGGAAACTGAATTAAAATGTCTACACAGCTATGAACAATTGTTTAATAAAACTTTTCATGTTTCCATTACATGTAAATATATCAATTTGGCATCTCTATAAAAACTCTGAAAATGGTGCAAAAGTTTCATTCTCTTTGAGAAAGCCATTGACAAAAAATATTCATACTTCACTAAAATTTTGAAAAATGGTCTTCTTTCAAAGCTTCTTTATTTATCTGAAATCTTCTGTATTATCAAAATCTAGGTTTGCTTTTTCCTCTTAAAACACTAAAGAACATTTATTCACAAGGATAAAAAGGGAAATAGGAAGATGGAAAACTGAGGGCTTTTTCCCCACTGAAAATTAATAATAATAATAATAATAATAATAAGCTAGTTACATAAGCATCCTCAAAATAACACAATGGGATTCATTTTATTGTTGACTTTGGACAGCAGTGTCATACTTTATTGAAAACAAACCCATGTAAAAACAAAGTTAAAATGAAAAATGGTATCTGAAAAATAAATTATTTCATATAAAACAAATCAGTAACTTAAAACACTAATATACAAAAGGTCTACTCATCTACTGTACAACATGGGGACCATTCAGGAAAGTCCCCCTCCCCCAGAGCAAGTCACTATAAACAGAACATTACATGGTAACGAGGTGGTCCCAACCAATGGACAAGCTTTCTCTTCTGGGGGTAGGGGGAAGTGAAATATAGTCCTCTCAAAATCACTGCTCAGACCACTGGTTAGCCTAACATAGGTCCTGGTGTTGACTTACAAGTAAATTTTCTCTTTTAAAAAATGACCAAGCAGAAAACTGAACTATGTCACCAAAAGGTTGTGGGAAAATATACAATACAATCATTAGAAGTCAGAGGCAAAACAATAAGGTTTAGAACCTTGAACCCTGCTTAAAATCTGGGATTCAAGTTCTACTGCTATTGTAAGAAAGGGTCAATTATCAATGCCACTCAACACAAAGCACTTGCAACCTTAGTTGGTGGCTGGAATCTGATGACGAATGGGAGGGAGGTAGGTGCCTTAGGTCCTGGGAAGACGGGAAGAATTTCTGGTGGAGGACTGGGGTAGGGGTAGGGGGTGGGGCAGCTTATTCTTATTCTTTTTTATCTAACACAGGAAGGCTGCAAAAAGTAGAGAGAAAAAAATCAGGCTGCATCAGATATAAAATGGAACAGCTAGCTGGGTGATGCTAACTTTGATTTTCAAGCCCAACAATGGACTCAGGTCAGTCAATGGCCCTAGAATGGCCCTAGTTTGGAGTCCTACCAGAATAAGTTATTGCCAATAACTTTCATAGGATCCTTCTACTTGTCTGATCCAGCTCAGAGGCAGCTCAGAGGCAGCAACTCCTGCAGCAGCTTGGTGCAAATCCTGGATGCTGGGTTTCTAGCATTAACACCAAGCGCAGACTCTCCAAGGTTAAGTCAGTTGCCTTTGGCAAGTGAAAGACTCACCTTCTGAACAAAGATGGCAGACCAACCCAGCCCCACGTGCTGGTAAGAGGCACAGTCATGCAGAAGATCATGGCCTAGCATATTCCACTGAAAAGCTCCAGAAGCCAAGGGTTAAAAATAAGAGAACTCAACTGGAACCAGGTCCATAAGCTGGAAGTTGTTTAGCAAGCAATTGTTAGGGTAGTTACACAGGACAAAAGAGAATTCAACCAAGGCTTCTTTGGAATTTATGTACCAAACTAAACTTCTGATAAATTAACTTTATCTATTCTTATTTTTCCATCAAAATTCCCAAATAAGATCACTCATTTTCCAAAATATAAATAAAAATGTAAATTTTGAAAAATGGTTTCTTTCCGATTGTGACTTTTAAAAAATAAATCTTCCTTTTGCAATTAAGCCTAGAGATGTAATGAACTTTATAGACACAGTACCAGCATCTGGTACTTGGATGGGAGTGACAATTGCTTTTCAGGAGGAATATGTCAAAAACAGAATCGTTCCACACACCTGTACATCAAAACTCCCAAAGAAACACATTGGGATTTTTAGTTAGAAGGCTATTCAAAGAGTGGTGAAGTGACCATGTAACAGGAAAATTTTAATGACCTGAGAAACTCAACTTTCAAAGGTTCATATGTACTCTACATCTCCTTTTCATCTGACCTAACATCAGAACAATCAATTTGGTTCAAATAAAGGGGAGGGGAGGAAAGAAGTTGCGGTGCTGGGTGCGAGTCCATCATCTCGTTTGCATTTATATTATCCTTGTAAGAAAATGAGCATAAGTGAGGGCTGAAAGGAATGTGTGTCGATGAGATTTAAGGGTTGGCTTTAGAACTGGGCATCTTATCTCAGAAAATGTTGGCCCAAGATTGCACCACCTGAAAGGCTTATTTTTTCAGAAAAGCATGCCAGTCCCAGGGTGAAGAGCACTCTGGGGCAACAGAGAGGGACAATCTCTCTGTTTGGGGTTCTAGGAGGCACGCATGCTGGCTTTGACTTAGGATCTGGGAAATTCTGCTGGAGGGAGGAGGCCCTCCATTGCAACTTGAGACAAGGCCTCAAGGTATGAACTTGGCCTTGTATGGGAAAAGAACATGGCAAAAGCTTAAATTTTGGAGAATAATGGAAGCAGCTGGTAGCCTCTCAAAAAAGTATGAGAGTAATAGCCTCAAAATTTTTTCATGGGCTTCCCAGAACACTGATCTTTTTTGGAGAAGGCTGTGCCTATCGGCCTTTCTCCATGCACCCCCCCCCCCCACACACTTAAATAGACAGACTGATAGATAAATAATGCTGCAATTCCATGATCTCAATAACTAAAAAACAGCCTATTATTACATTTTAGTCTTGTGTCAAAGTTAAAAACTGCTGGTACTAAGTTATTCTGTTTTGTATTCTCACTGTACACTAGATATTTATAAAAATCAGATCATGCTCCTTAGGAATTGCCCGGAGATCTAGTCCTGGCTACTTCGCAGGTCCTGTAAGATTCTCCCTATTAGCTCCCCATTTAAAAAACACACCATCTGTGACTGCACATTCTATACGACAAATTTGTAAATGCTTTGTCTTGAGGCAAGTATTTGTTCCTTAAGCTCTTATATATCCTCCCTGAATGCTGGGCCATCTGTATTTCGCCTAGCCAAAAAGAAAGAAAAGGTAAAATAAAAAACAAAACAAAATTTGAGCAAAACAAAATCAAATTTAATGGTCTTAAATGCAAAAGTAAAAACAAACAAAAAACACAAAAAAGCAAAAGAAAATTAACAGAACAGAACAACCCAAAATGTCAAAGCAATAATGAAGAGAACTTTTTTGAGGGTTAATCTTTAAAACTACAAATCAAAGGTTTTCTTTTTTGTTGTTGTTAATTGGCAAGAAGTAAGTATTTTCCTGCTGAGTGTTCATATGAAAGCAAAGTTTCAAAACAAAATTCGACTAAAGTAGAAAAAAATTCTAGCACTCACAAGAAGGGATATGAGAAATATAATGCTCAAATGTTCATGTTATTAAAAATAGAGCTATCTTATGCATTCGAGCTATGTTAAATGCTTTTGGAAACTGGAGAAATGGCTGTGAATAACAGTATCTGATGTGTGGGGCACTGTGCATGCAATGTGTGGACAGGAACTCAGAATGTCAGAGTAGCTACACATCTTCAGGAGTGCCTGGGCTTAGATCTGATTCAGGAATATATGGAGTTTCCCTGAAACTCTTTGGTCCGTTCCCATTGACGTCTGGGCTTAGAAAACATTGTGTCCTCCTTCAGAGGGCCTGGCCCAGCTTGTGGCCCTGTCCCCAGTGGTGGCCCTTGGGCCACTGGCAGACTACTTGGCAGAACCCAGCACTGAGTGACCAGAAGGTGGCAATGGGACCTGCTTGGGGAAGCAATTTCATGTCAACCAAAGCAGAAACTGCTTAAAATGTTGAAGCAGTTGAGAAAACGCACACTCAGCATCTGTCTAACATCTTTAGTTTAAAAATGAAAATTAAAAGGTCATTTCTTTTTTTTTATCCAGTTTGTGGAGACACCGAATGAAGTGGGTGTTAGACAGTCTTAGAAGTTAAAGCATGCTTCAGTTTCACCACCATCCCGAGGGACTGGTTAGTCAACGCAGTCTACTTAGATTTCTGTTTAATATATATTTTAAAGGAAATAACTTAAGAAACTTAAAGTTGGTCTAACATTGTGGGATTTCAAACATTTGAACATGTTGGTTGCATCTCAGAGTATAAAAACCTTTTCACTTCTCATTTAGACTAAGACAAACACTTGTGAAAATTGGCGCAAAATGAGTTGTACACTAACAAAAAAGTTTCAACTTCTTCACTCTGAATTATCTATTCCGTACAAAAAAGCATGAGTGAGTTATTTGTGGGACTTGTTGGTTTTGAAGGAAACCTGTAAGATTTTGTCCCCCAGGCGGTAGCCGTTCAGACTTGCTATGGCCATCGCGGCTTCTTCATAGTTTGTCATGGTCACAAAACCAAAGCCTTTGCACTTGTTGGTGTTGAAGTCGCGAATCACTTTCACATTGGTGACTGCGCCAAAGGGGCCAAACATCTGCCAGAGGATTCCCTCATCGGCATCTTGACCAAGGTTGTAGATGAAGATGCACCAGCCTGAAGACGCGTTTCCTGGGACATTGACACCAGAAAGCCCACTCATGTGATCTACACCCATAGGGGAGAACCTAGCAAACAGAGAGCACAGCATTCAGGTCAAGGTCAAGGTCAGTGTTGGCCAGCATGCCAACACTATTGGGAGAACAGGTGGGATTGGCTCAGGCCCTTCCCTCTCCCATCAGCCAGGGATGGAGTTCTCAAGGCTGCCACACCCACCAGTTACAAGCAAGATTTTTTTTTTAACTGAGAAGAATTCAATATGGCGGCAGAGGAAGTGAGTCGCCTCGAGACACTTGTTGCCTGTGGAAGTTCAAAGCCTCAACTGATTTCACTCAGAATGATGGTCTATTAGTGGCTGACCAACTACTTCCTCCACTCTTCCCACTGTGTGTGTGTGGTTCCTGTTCGCCATTTCTGTGCTTCTCATTTTTTAAATGATGGTTGCCTCTTCACATCCTCTGAGTGCTCTTACACTCTCAAATTGCCCTGGAGGAAACACTTTCCTCATACTGCATGTACATCTTTTGGGGAGGCCTGTACTTTTTTCTTCTTTTTCCAAATTTTGTATCATTCCATGGTCATGACCTGCCATCTCATCTCTAAGGGTTCATAGCCAAGAGGTGTCCAGGTTACACATGCTCCTGTGAAGGGCCACTGTTGGCACAAGGGAAATCCTTCCAAAAGCTATGGGTAACCTTCCGTTGCTGGCTCATAACATCCCAAAAGGGCCAGGGACCATACTGCAGGGTCACTGAACCGTACTAAAAATGACACTTTTAATTATATCAAAACTAAGCTTCTACCAATGTAGCCATTGCAATAAGGATTGAGATAATAAAGTTGTTCCTGAAGCCATGTGGCCCTTTAGGTGGTTCACAAATTAAAAAGTCACGGTTTCAGGTCAATTTAAAAAGATCTGACTGTGATATAGTATCTGTGAAGCCACACCATGCAAATGGAGAAGTATTATATCTCCAAAATAAAATCGGGCTTCGAGCTGGGGGGCTGACAAGAGAGGCAGGTGGGTGCCTTCAAGGGGCCATTAAACAAATTAACCTTCTCTACAGACATGACCCCAGGCAGGGTGACTAGCCCCCAAGGTATAGGCCACTGATCCAAGGACTGTATTCAACACAGGTATGAAAGAATCCAGACACTTTATTGGCCAGGGCTTTGACTTCTCGAGAATAATTTTAAACAGCCTGCATCAGAACGCCTGAGTTGGTTACATGACTTGTGGCTTGTCAGTGATCTTGAGTCTGTTGAGATGACAGTGAGACTCAACAGCATTGAAATGGGGGTGAGAAAAGGCACCCAGCTGGTTCTCAATGAGAACTGGAAAGGGATTCCCACTTTTAAAAAGACCCCTTGAAAGGACCTACTTTTCTCCAAGTTTTATAGGTACCCAATATGGACATGACTTATAGTTAACCTCCTTATGTAGCTATTATACTACAAATAATCTGAGGAAATACTTTATTGCCTTTTACATAATTTTCATTCTTATGTATTATTGCTAATGCTTTTCTCCTGCCAATTGGAGCTGATTTCTTTCAACCTGACAGTCAGAAAACCCATCCCTAACTCCTTTCTCTTATGGCACAAAAGGAGAGCTGACCCTCCTTTCCCCAATGTGGTAACAACAGAGGCACTTTCTTCTCTTCCGGGTCTTTCTCTTATTCTTTTCTTAGTCTGCCTTCTGGTGGTAAATCTTTCCTCCTGCCTCTCCCTCTCGCTACTTCCTTCCATCTGTTTTTGCTTTGTTCCTCTGACTGTCATGTTCCTTCCCTGCCTAACCAGCAGTTTGGCTTCTCTGGTCTCCACTTTCTTTTCTACTCCTTGTTGCTTTGACCAAGGTCCCCTTCTCCTCCTGCAATTGTCCCTGGTTTTCCAGTTACCATAACTCAACGAACACTGCCATTCATTCATCCTGATCAGTAGTGAGGTGATCTATGTTATCTGACTTCCACACTGCATTTACTTCCATACTTGCTTCTGCCTGAAGACACTTCCCCTGCCTTTGACTAGTAACTAGGAGAGCCAGCTTTAGAACCTGACATGGCTGAGAACTTTGGACAGGGCTTTTAAATAGAAGGCATACAGTATTTAGATATCAAAATAACTCCACAGGTATATGAGAAAGGGTTCCCTTAGGCCTGATGACCAAATGTCTAAAACCTGTTTAAAAACTCAGGAAGAACAGCTCTCAACATACCTAAAGCTGCATCCTTTTCTTACAGAGTTGAATGATGCATATATTTTTAGAGTATTTTCTCCCCCCCCCCCAAAAAATCGTATTGGGGTGACATTGGTTCACAAAACCATACAGGGTTCAAGTGTACAACTCAATAAAAGATCATCTACACACTGCATCCATGTGCCCAATGTCCCAAGCAATGTCTCTTTCCTTTCTCATTTCCCTCTCTTTGCCCACCTACACCTAGCTCCCACCCACCTTTCCCTCTGGCTATTACCACGGAATTATCTGTGTCTATGTGTTATATATATGGTTTTTTTTGGAATGATCTTTTAAACTCACGGCTATACTCTCATCTCCCTAGAAACTATATGCTGGAGTGCTATCACCTGCGCTCTCTAAGTACCTGGTTGGAACTGGCATCATCTTTTTTATTCTAATTAAAGACAACACTCAATTAGAAAGAGATGGCTTTCATACAGACACTTTTATAATGGAGGTGGGGACATGGAGACATGAAATGATTCTGAGTGCAACCTTCTGATATGAGCGACCTGGCATGCCCGGTACTTCCCATTGTGTGTGGTTACCCAGCCAGTGAGGCTATAACAGCCTTCAAAGCACTGCCAGCCATGGTGGGAAGAGACTGGGTAGGTAGGATGAGGGCACTGCCCTCCTGACCCACCTGAATCTCTGTGCCTGGTGATGCACGGGGCCTCCAAACCGTCTAGCTGGCGAGTGGTACAGCTGGGAGAGCAGCGCCACATTTTTGTTCTGGTTGGGATTGGCTGCGAACTTCACTGTAATGGGTTCAGAGGAACCTGGGGGTTTATGACCATTGAAACTGGTAATTGCCTCTTCTGCTTCCGACCGTTTGTCAAACCGGATAAACGCAACCCCTCTGGACAAACCTTTTTAACAAACCAACAAAAATGGAGTTAGGGGGAAAAAATGCAAGGATTTTTTAAAACTGAAAAACAAAAATCAAGCAAGTCAGTCCACTGCACTTCAAATTCGATGCTTACTTAAATGAGATAGACAAAAACTAAACCTAAATATGCTCAAGCCACCCGGGACAAGGTTTCATTCATTATTCTGTGTGAAGTGAATCTGGAAATACTAAACATGTTTAAATTAAGAATAAAGGGATAGCACAGCTGAAGTGGCTCAGTTGGCTGAGCATTGTCCCGTGCACAGCAATGTTGTGGTTCAATTCCTGGTGAGGGCACATACCTGGGTTTCGAGTTCAAGCCCTTATCAAAATATATATGGAAAGCAGCTGATCGATGTCCCTCCCTTGGTCCCTCCCTCTCTTTCTCCCCTCCCTTCCTCTTTCTAAGCATGTCCTTGGGTGAGGATAAGAAAAAGAAAAAAAGAATGAAGGGACATTTATAATCCAATTAAGAATAGTTTTATGATTATCTAAAAAAAAATTAATTAAAAAAATCCAACAATGACTAATAAAAGATTAAGGTTTCAGACTTTCTTCTGAGTTACTCAGTGTCAAAAGATATTTTGGTGACAGACAGCCACATTAGAAGCAATCACACCCCCCATCTCCCATCACTATTTTGACACCAGGTACCCACTGTGGTGTGAGTGCTGGATGGGCTGGGGAGAGAAGGCAACCAGGATTGGCAGGGCTAGGTCTGAGAATTCTCCCTGTGCTCTGGACATTCCCCCAACAGAACTCCTGGTTACTAGGTGCCCAGCTCAGCCCTCTCCTCCATCCCTGAAGGGCATGGAGTCCCATTAATTAAGCCTCATCCTAATAGTACTTTCCTGCTGCCAACGGCTCATTCACTACTTGAAAGTCCTGGGACCTCCTGTGGGCCCCAAACTGCCCTCAGAATCAAGTGATGCCACTCACTCTTTCCCTCTAAATTGACAAGGCACACACAATAGTGCTGATAGTCCCCCACAGACGGTCTGGTAGGTTAAGAGTCCCTGCCTTAGGCCTACTTCATACCTGGTCTTGTTCCCAAGAGCCCCTCATCTCTCCCTTCATGGGATGAGCCAGGGACCCTGTCGTGGCCTCCATCTTCCTCGAGGTGGGTACCTTCTCTTGCTACCTAGACTGAGGCACGTGTAGGTAAGCTGAGTCCCTCAACAGAGTAGGAACAAGAACAGGCTGCCTGAGATCTAAGGCCCAACTGCTATAGGCAGTGTCTGGTCAGTTGGCATGAGTGTGAACCTGAGTAAACCAGGTAGCAGAAGGTTCAGCTGCCCCAAACCCTGTCAATCCACATTCTGGGTCTGAGGGGATGATGAGGAGATCTTGGCCCTTGAAGAACTCAAGGAATGGGGTGGGGCTGGGGTGAGGGAATTTGGAGTTACAGAAGAGCCTGGCTCCTTCTCCTGAGAAGAAATAGGGAGTCAAAAACAAAACAAAAACATACACAGTGAAGGTTCAAGTGTAGTGGAGAGGTGACAGCAAGGGCCAGTATGAGGGTGACATTGCTGGGCTGGAGTCAAAGGTGTAACTGGTGGGATAGCTGTGGTCAATAGCCCTATCCTAGACACTCTCATACTGCCTGCCATTCATAGGGCCACCAGCTAACTGAACACAACAGATGTCCCCCCATTCAGCTCCCATGTTCCAGTACCTTTCCTTACCATTTCCCACAGGGTCCCTCCTACCAACTGCCTCCCCCATGATGGGCATGGGGCATGAGTCTCCCTGGCTGGTCCTGAGGCCCTGGAGGGGCATAGAGAGACTCAGGCACATCAGATGACAAGTGTCACTGCAAGGCATGGTTGACACCTCTCTGGGTCTGGAATTCCATGTTGGGGTCTGACTTGGATGTGATACTGTGGGCCCCACTGAAACACAGTGAATAGTCAGGGACCCTCGGGCCAAGGATTCTTTGTTTGCAACTGTAACATACTGTGGACAACCCATGCTGGGACTTAAAGCACGTAACATTCCAACTAGGAAGCTCCCTGTCCCAGCTTACCTCTCCTCCCAGCACAGTGCCCTGGGAGATCATACAGAAGCTCCTAGCGGCCTGAAGGTTGCCCCCATGTTGGCTCCATGACTCTTTAAAATTCACACAGCCAGAGACACTCACTGAATTAGTGAGATAAGACCTAGCAATCACATGTATGTCCCAGAAAATTCTAGAAACTGAGCTTATTTTTTTTTACTTCAGTTCAAAAGAACACCAGAAAAAGTACTGTTTTTATTCACTCTTAAAGGGCATGAATAATAGCTTAGAAACATGAACAAAATCTAACTTTAGATAAATAATGCTGAAAGTTGGAGCTGGCAGGCTCCTATAGGAAGCTGCCTTCAGGGAGATGGTTTTATTCTATTTACAAAGACTTCAAGATCAAACAGAGAATGTGTGTGTGCAAGTGGGATTTCCCTGTTTGATTTTATAAAATGACTTTCAAATGAAAACTTGACTGCAATGAACAAAACCTGAGAAAGAAGGTGTTATTTAACACAAGAAAATGTTACTTCACTAATGTGATAAATCTACACTTTTAAAAAGATAAGTCTGTTTTTTTTCTTCTAGTGCTTTTTATTTTATGTACTAGAGGCCTGGTGCATGAAATTCGTGCATGGTGTGTGTGTGTGTGTGTGTGTGTGTGTGTGTGTGTGTGTCTCGGCCCAGTCTGCACCCTCTCCAATCTGGGATCCCTCTCACAATCCAGGACTGCTGGCTCCCAATTGCTTGCCTGCCTGCCTGATTGCTCCTAACTGCATCTGCCTGCCAGCCTGATCACCCCTAACCACTCCCCTGCCAGCCTGATCAATGCCTAATTGCTCCCTTGCTGGCCCGACTGCCCCTAACTGCCTTCCCTGCAGGCCTGGTCACCCCTGCCTTCCCTTGCCGGCCTGGTCACCCCTAACTGCCTTCCCCTGCAGGCCTGTTCTCCTCCAACTGCCTTCCTCTGCTAGCCTGATCACCCTTAATTGCCCTCCCTTTCAGGCCTGGTCCCTCTCAACTGCTCTCCCCTGTTGGCCATCTTGTGTCCACATGGGGCAGCCATCTTTGTGTGTGGAAATGATGGTCAATTTGCATATTACTTATTTATTAGATAGGGTTAATTTTTTTGAAGATTTAATTAAATCTTTATTGTGTAAACCTATGGTGGGAGAACATGCATACACTCATCACCTGAGGCAGCTCCCCATTGACCAGGCATATGTCCCCCTTTTTTCTCTACTGCCTCTTCTAACCTGCTCCCACCTCTGCCCCAGGCCTTTACCACCCTATTGTCTGTGTCCATGGGTTATGCATATATGCATGCAAGTTCCTGGTTGATCATTCCTCCCACCCCCCACCTTCCCTCTGAGATTCCACAGTCTGTTCTATGCTATGTCTCTGGATCTATTTTGTTCATCAGTTTATTTTGTTCATTATATTCCACATACGAGTGAGATGATGTGATACTTGTCTTTCTCTGACTGGCTTATTTCGCTTAGCATAATACTCTTCAGGTCCCTTATGCTGTCTCAAAGGGTAAGAGATCCTTCCTTTCCACTACTGTCTTTTAGAATTAAGAGCAGAGACCAATAAATGGCACAATCTCCAAATGAGTAAATTATAAAGTTCACAATTAAAATGGATAAAGAAGCAAAGAAAAATTAAAAAAATTAAGTTCTGTTAGCTCAGATGTAAAGGTTTCTTAAGTGAGCTTCCTATTTCTTCAACACTAAAAAGCCTATCATATGAAAGCAAACTTGTCTGCCATGCCATTCTCTGCCTCATTTCCTTGTGGGCTCCACTGGGTGGGTAGCTTCCTCTAGAGCAAGGGGAAGAAGGGAGCCCTCAGCCCCAGGGGACTCACATATTTGCTAATTCTAGCCCCAGATCAGGAAGCAGGGCTGAGTGAGGGAGCCCAGAAACCCCTCATCTCTCCCTTCCCTCCTGTCCTCTTGCAAGGACACCATAACAGAAAAGGTGTGGGGTGGGGGCCCCAGTTCTTTCCTTGAAGTAGCAGAGGCTGGCAGGGAGGTCTGAGGGAAAGTGAGGGTCTAGTACACCACCCTAAGGTCACAGCTGAGTCTGGGGGCAACCCTGAGGCACCCCCAACACTAGAAGATAAAGCCTTGCAGATGGAAAGGAGGCAAAATCCCCAGCAAATGGCTGAGGGAGCTATCTGCAGAAGTGAAACAAAAGCTACATGGCCAGTGATATGTTCTCAAAGGTCACTGGGCTCCAGAGAGCAAGGCCCCTTTCAGCAGTGCTGGACAGAGATCAGCAGAGGCAAAGCAGTCATTGTACAATCTAGAAAAGCAAGGCAATGGAAGCAGGAAGGTGGGTCCCCAGGCAGCCCTTCAGACACTCCTATGCAGGTGAAGCTGGGAATAGATATATGCATTGACCAGCTGACTGCATTGTTTTCTCTCAATGGGGGCTTTAGGATACTAATCTGGTATAGGCCAGGGAGTTTTAACCCAAATAAATGGTATCCTCACCCTATGCCCACCACCTACCATCCAGCGAAGGGTCACATGAGGTCACTCCAGCATAACTTGGTGTCTGTGCCAGACTAGGAGCATACCCAGAACTCCCATGAAACGCCAGTGACCTGAGCCTGCGGACTATACCCCACAAGTCACTTTTCTTCCTCAGGCCCCTGGGGCAATCAAGCTGCCCACTCCTCTCAAGGCCAGGCTCCAGCAGGCACCAATTTCAGCTTCCACAGTTGGGGCTAGAGACAGGAGAGCAGGGGACAAGGCCAAATGCCCCAAAGCACACAGCTTGGGGGGAATGTGAAAAAATATGTGTGACCCACCTACCTGCTCTCCAGGATTTGCTCTACATAGGGGAGATCATCTCAAAGCTGTGACTTCTTGCCCTAATTACCCAATATTAGTTTTAATATCACAGCCAAGGAAGGTGGTGAATACTCTGTGTAGGAAGAACATAAAAATCAAATGCAGACAATTCTACTGGCTTCGCTGAGCTCTGGAGGCAAGAAGCTTCCTTTTTAGTTTGTCAGCAAATTTCCACTCCTGGCAGGAACAGTTCTGAGGGGTCCAAAAGAAGGCATGGCCCAAGCTCTCTGCTCCCCAGCTGGAGGCATGCATAGGAGTTGGCAAGGGATATCCTGATCCCAGTTCCCAGGCCAGCAGGGGATGCGAGCCACAGTCAGGGCCAGAACCCAGCTTCCTGCCAGTCTGTCTGCCCACAGCCCAAGCAGCTAATGCCTGAATTGAGATGACCTGAAAGGGGCTGGGATGATCAGTGAGCAAAATTCACCACTGTTGAGTTCTGTGGGTGGGGCATCTAAATAATCAGAAATAGTCACCCTTGTAGCTTTGGGACAAAAAGGCCTGGACCAAGAGTAAAGATGGTCACATCACACATTGTATGCCTGCAATAAGAACAGCAGCAAATCTTTGTAACCCATTCAGGTCAGACTGGGACATTTGAGTGCCTAAGGGAAGGTATGTCTTGGTGCCACAATAACGTGGTGATTTCATGCCACTTTATCTCCCCAGTCTCACAGAACAAGTGCCAATGTCATCTCATTTTGATTCTGTTTTCATTGGTAGAACAACTAATGACTTTTAAAATCAAACATGATCTGTCTTTCCTAGAAAACCCAGCCCCTGGCCTAGAGGAAAACCTCACCGTGTAGCCCAGGCCACCTCCGTACCTGTCGTCTGGTCCACAAGGACTCGGGAGTTGATGATTCGCCCGAATCGAGAGAACATGTCCTCCACATCCTTCTGGGTCATGGTCCTGGGGAGCCCACTGATATACAAGTTGGCGTCTTTGATGACCTCTGAGCTTGGGCGAGCATATGACACCTTGAAAATAAAACCACTTTCAGGGGTTAGGACAGGTGTGTGGCCAAAGCATCAAAGGAGGGTGTTAAATTTTGGGGTGAGAAAAAGCCAACCTATGGTGGGAGAACACGCATACACTCATCACCTGAGACAGCTCTCCATTGACCAGGCAATGAGCTGATAGCTGGTAGTATTTTCACATTTCAATGAAGGGAACATTATTCCTGTTTTAAAAAGTAAGTAACTGAAGGTCCACAGTTTGTTGGTGGCACAGCAGGGACTGTGCACTTACCAAGGCCTTATCCCTCTCTGGATGATGAGCCGGACTGAGAACAAGAACTGCCTATGAGGAGTGGTAGGCAAGAAAGCTGGGTACTACTGGAAATGCAACATTCACCTGCCAATAGGCGAGCTTACCACAGGAGCCCAGATAGGGATGTGAGTGCTAGGGGAGCGCTGAGATCCACACACAACTGTTCAATATTAAATGACTCTACGCTTTTTGGGCTTATGTTTTGCAAACTTGAAGAAAGCCTAAAAGGAACTTTTGTAGTGGCTTAGAGAAAATGGCATGTATGTACTAAAGGTGGTGAGGAGAGGCTGCAGGGGCTGATTGTAAGAAAAGGTCTTTGGTCCTACCCTAACCGGTTTGGCTCAGTGGATAGAGCGTCGGCCTGCAGACTGAAAGGTCCCAGGTTCGATTCCGGTCAAGGGCATGTACCTTGGTTGTGGGTACCTCCTCAGTAGGAGGTATGCAGGAGGCAGCTGATCGATGTTTCTCCCTCATCGATGTTTCTAACTCTCTATCCCTCTCCCTTCTTCTCTGTAAAAAAAATCAGTAAAATATATTTTTAAAAAAAGGTCTTTGGTCCTTTCTTCAAAGAAAAGGTCTATGAAGAAAAAGTGACAGCTGTGTAGATCCTGCAGGCCACAAGGAAGGGTCAAGGTCTCACTGGAACGGGCAGCTGGGTGGAAGGCTTCTGCCCACAAAGGGGCAATCTAGGGAATGGGACTCAGTCACACCCAACATAGTCAGAACTGAATGAGGAGGCTGAGAGACAGAGACGGAAGGGGAGTAAACAAGAAGTGTGTGCTCCAGAAGGTGGGGACTGTGCAGAACTTTCTCTCTGAGGGTCACAAAATTGATGTGATGAGGAGCCTGAAACTATAACACAGGAGCAAATATGAACTCTTTTTTCCCCCCAAGTATAAACTCTTGTGTCACTGGGCAGCATGAGGGCATGGACAACAGGTGTGTTCTTACCAGAATGCTCAGTCCTGCTAGGAAGGGCAGGAGTGTAGTTCTATGTGCCAAGAACACCCTCCCTCTGCCCCCCCACCCCCAGCTCTATGAAGGCATGAAGTTTGTCTGATTTCAACATAGTAGGTGCTCAATAAACATGTGCTAAGTTGAATGAAGTGCCTGGGATGGGGCTGGAAGGGTGACAATGCTATGCCACTACAGTATGCCAGGAGCGGGGAAGGCAGGGCATGAAAATGGGGGTGTATAAGAATGGGAATGTCACAGCCAGACATGAGATAGGCAGGGGAGGCCTGGGCTGAGAAGGGGGCGCCCCTCTCTATATGCCCTTCATGGGGAACCTCCTTTTACTGGTGGGGCAAGGAAGCCATGAGCCATGGCATGAGGCCTGGAATGGTCACCACTCAACACACATGTGAGATGCAATACCTCAATTTTGGGCAGTCAGGAGGCTCCCCAAAGGCCCTGGAAGAACCAGGTTTCTGAGATGCTAATGGTGCCTTTGACAGTGATGGTGAGGTAAGTCAGGTTTGGCATAGATCCCAGTCCAGGATAGGATTGAATGAGGTGGTGCTCACCACTCTTTACCTTAATGGTTTTGGACTGGAGCCGCAGGCCATTCAGTGTGTTTATTGCTTTCTCCGCGTCCTTTGCAGTCACATAGTTCACAAAGCCATAGCCCAAGCTGTGTCCTGTGGGAGAACATGTGCACACTGGTAAAGCAACCAAGAGAGACCAAGAGGATGAAAAGGACTATGCCCTCCTGTATCTGGCTGGGCTCAAAAGAATAAGGTCAGACAAAAAAAAACCAAACAACAAAAACACAGGAACCTTAAGAGCCAGGGTCTGTAGGAAATGAGTTCATATTAATGGTTTATTTATTATTGTTTTTTAATATATATTTTATTGGATTTCAGAGAGGAAGGGAGAGGAAGAGATAGACAGAAACATCAATGATGAGAGATAATCATTGATTGGCTGCTTCCTGTGCAACCCCCACCAGGGATCGAGCCCAGAACCCGGACATGTGTCCTGACCAGGAATCGAACCATTACCTCCTGGTTCATAGGTTGATGCTCAACCACCGAGCCACACTTGCCTACCCAGCTATATTAATGGTTTAGTTGGTATACTTCTTTGGCAAACTTGTACATTTTCTGCAAAGAATAAATGTTACTTCTGTAAATTAAAAAAGTTATTTAAAAGAAAAACTGTGCTTCTGACTACATCCTGGGGAACCCATCACTAAAGCAATGACCATGTTTGGTTCCACTAATGATGGCTACTCTGTGGGGTTTTGAGGGGGCCTGGGTCTGGGATAGGGAGAAAGACGGTTACAGGCGGCAGATAGGTAGACAGGCATTTCTCCACTACTTCCTACCCCAGAGCAGGGAAAGCTTGCTGGGCTCTGGTGCCACCCAGTGTCAGTTCTCTTACTTTCCCAAATCTGCAACCCAGTGGGGAGCACAAGGAGAGGACAGCACTTAGAGAAGTTCCAGCCCTGCCCGGCAGCCCCTGTACCACCTTCACAGCCTTGGCCAAGCTTGCAGGGCCCCAAGAATCTGAGTTATTCCCAAAGAGATCCAAAGTTACAGGTAACATGTTCCAGGCTCCTTTTTTATGAAACTTTTGGAAGTGGGAGTGACTACCAATTGGATACTCAGAAGAGACTAATAAGCATAGAAGGTGAGGCACTGTGGGTTCCCAGGAAGCCTGAGAGGAGCAAAGGCTTAGGGTCGGAGTTGGAAGGAGTCTTACACCTTCACTACAGGGGGAGCAGGAGGATACACAAGGCAGAGAACCACCAATGTGCCCACATCTGACCCATGCACATGCCACATTAGGTGGCACCCACTACACACAGGCACTGTCCTGGGCAGAAACAGAGCTGTGTGTAAGACCAAGGACCACCTTCATTGAGTTTTGTTCCATTCCTCCAGTTGGCAGAGGGTTGCAATGAGCAGGTAAAAAACACAACCAGGGCGCCCAACTGGCCGGAGTGGCTCAGTTGGTTGGACATCATCCTGTGCACCAAAAGATTATGGGTTTGATTCCTGCTCAGGGTACATTCCTAGGTTGTGGGTTTGACTCCCAGTTGGGGAGTATACAGAAGGCAACTGATAACCCGGTCAGCATGGCTCAATGGTTGAGCATCGACCTATGAACCAGGAAGTCACAGTTTGATTCCTGGTCAGGGCATATGCCTGGACTGTGGACTCAATCCCCAGCGTGGAACGTGCACAAGGCAGCTGATCAATGATTCTGTCTCATCATTGACGTTTCTGTCTCTCTCTCCCTTTCCCTTCCTCTCTAAAATAAATAAAAATATATTATTTTAAAAAAACAACTGATCGATGTTTCTCTTTCTTTCCCTTCCTCCCTTCCTCTTTCTAAGCATGTCCTCAGGTGAGAATTAAAAAATAAATAAATGAAAAATACAACCAGGCCCTGAGCCACACTGAAATGGAGATCTTCACTGCAGCTATGCTGACTCAACCTGAGGAACCAGAGAGGAACCCAGGCCCATTTCTGTGATAATGAGACTTGGAACCCAGAGGACAGCTTAACTCAGTTTTGCCACTTAAAAAAATAATTATTATTTTTTAAATTTAAAGAAAAATTACAAAGATAATGTAGAATTCCCATATTCCCCACCCCCAGTTTCCCATTAGTAACAACTTATAGTAAAATGGATAGAACACTTGTTTACAAGTAATAAACCAGCAGTGATACATTATTTTTAAAAAATATATTTGTTGGAAACAGCCTAAGTGCCCATTAGCAGATGAATAAATTAGAAAACTGTGGTACATCTACACAATGGAATACTATGCTGCTGTAAAAGAGAAGGAATTCTTACCATTTGCATCAGCATGGATGGAACTGGAGAGCATTATACTAAGTGAAATAAGCCAATCAATGAAAGAAAAATATCACATGACATCTCTCATTTATGGATAATAAAGACTATTATAAACTGATGAACAAAAATTAGATACAGAAGCAGAACAGCATCAAACAGATTGTCAAACTACAGCAGGAAGGCTAGGGAGGGTTGAGGGCGAGGGGAAAGAGATCAACCAAAGGACTTTTATGCATACACTAGGGGTTCAGCGCATAAAATTCGTGCACGGGGGCTGGGGGTGATCCCTCAGCCCGACCTGCACCCTCTCCAATATGGAGTTCTTGGGGACTCTCACAATCCAGGACCTTTGGTTCTTAATTGCTCACCTGCCTGCCTGCCCTAACCACTCTGCCTGCCTCCCTGCCTGATCCCCCTAACTGCCCTCCCCTGCCGGCCTGGTCACCCCTATTAACTTTCTTTTTTAATCTTACCCCTTCACGCACAATTGTATTTGACTTCCTTATTGGCTTCTTCCTCTCACACAATTTTTCTCCTTTATGTAACACTTTTCCTATTGACTCATCATTTATAAACTTTTCTTTCCTCCTTATTTCCTACTTCTGTTCCATCATCATTCTTCCCATTTTTCTACTACCCTCCTCCCCTTCCCACATTCCTTTCCTTTATCTTTACCCCTGCCTACCCTCCCCTTTTCCTTCCTTCCCACCTTAATTTTTTTCTTCACTTCCTCCCTCTGACCTGCTTTGCTCCCTCCCCCATTCCTTCCTTCTTCCCATTCTCCTTTTAAGCTCTACCAGCTCCCTCTTAATAACTTTTCTTCCCTCCCTTTTTCTCTCATCCTACCTTTGCCATACATTCTTCTCTACTTACTTCCACTATTTTAATACCTATCTATCTACCTGCCTAATTATGCACTATCATTTATATTTTTTTCTTTTCTGACTTCTACTTTTAAAATCTGTCCCCAGTACACAACTATACTTGGTTTTCATTATAGGCCCTA
>PVJC01021451.1:0-28267 GCA_004026665.1 Murina feae
ATGGGCAGTAGGCAAGCTTGGGAGGCAGGCAGCACCCAGCCCTGGCCACAGCTCAAAAAAAGAGAACAACATGCAGGGAGAGCAAGAGTCTGAGAGATCAACATAGAGGGGGTGCCTGCTCCAAACCTGGGGGCAGGCCCCCAGCAGGTAGACACACACAGGAGGACTGCTCTGAGACTCAGATGCAGCTGGGGGCAGGTCCCCAGTGGCGACACACACACACACACACACACACACACACAAAAGGCGCCTGGCAGACTGAGGCCATCATAGGACATCCACTGAAGGGTTCCAGATTGTAAGAGGGGGCAGGCTGGGCTGAGGGACCCCACCCTCCCCCCCTGTGCACGAATTTCGTGCACTGGGCCCCTAGTCTATATATAAAAGCCTAAGTGACCATTATGACTGGACGACCAGATGGTAGCTATGATGCACACTAACCACCAGGGGCAGACACTCAATGCAGGAGCAAACCTCCCATGGCCAACCAACCTCCTGTGGTCCCTCCTCCCCTCACAATTGGCCCCATCAAAAGTGGGTGAGATGGTGCTGATCAGCTCCCAATTGCTGGCCAGGACGAGGGACCCCACCCATGCATGAATTTGTGCACCAGGCTTCTAGTATGTTTATATGTTAGATCAAACCCTTTGGTATTATGTAGTGACCTTCTTTATCTCTTGGTATGGCCTTTGTTTTAAAGTCTATTTGTCAGATATAAGTATTGCTACCCCAACTTTTTTTTTTTTTCCATTTTCATTTTGCATGGCAATTTTTTTTCCATTCCTTCACTTTTATCCTGTGTGAGTCTTTTGTTCTGAGGTGGGTCTCCTGTAGACAGCATACATATGGATCATGTTTTCTCATCCATTAAGCTACCAATCTACAATTAAAGTTATTTTTCATAGGTACTTACTTATTGCCATTTTTTTCAATATATTTTATTGATTTTTCACAGAGAGGAAGAGAGAGGGATAGAGAATTAGAAACATCGATGAGAGAGAAACATCGATCAGCTGCCTCCTGCACACCCCACACTGAGGATGTGCCCGCAACCAAGGTGCATATATGCCCTTGACCGGAATTAAACCTGGGACCCTTGAGTCCACAGGCCGATGCTCTACACACTGAGCTAAACCAGTTAGGGCACCATTTTATTTTTTATACCTATGTTCCTCTCTCTGGTTCTTCTTCTTAAAGCAGGCCCTTTAACATTTCTTGCAATACTGGTTTGGTCATAACAAACTCTTTTAGCTTCTTTTTGTCTGGGAAGCTCTTTATTTTGCTTTCAATTTTAAATGACAGCCTTGCTGTAGTAATCTTGGTTGTAGGAAACGGCTTTCATCACTTTGAATATTTCATGCCAATCCTTTCTGGACTGAAGTGTTTCAGTTGAGAAATCAGCTAACAGCTTATGGGAGCTTCCTTGCAGGCAAGAACTGTCTTTCTTTTGCTGCTTTTAAGATTCTCTCTTTGTCTTTAACCTATGCCATTTTAATTATGATGTGTCTTGGTTTAGGTCTCGCGATTCAACTTGATGGGGACTCTCTGCACTTCCTGAACTTGTGTGACGTTTTCCTTCACCAAGTTAGAAAATTTTCCAGCCATTATTTCTTCAAACAGGATATCTATGCCTTGCTCACTCTCTTCTCTTTCTGGTACCCCAATGATATGGATATTGTTATACTTGCTGTTGTTTCAGAGGTCCCTTAAACTTTCCTCATTTTTTGAATTCTCTTTTCTTTTTGATACTCTGGGTGATTATTGTTATCTAATCCTCTAAATAGTTTATCTAATCCACTGTTTCATCTAACCTGCTGTTGATTCTTCTAGTGTATTTTTCATTTCAGGTATTGTACTCTTCACTTCTGACTGGTTCTTTTTTATGACTTCCATGTCCTTTTTAATGTTTACTACCTCTTTGCTAAAGTTCTCGCAAAGATCATCCATTCTTCCCCTAAGGACCTTGAGTATCATTATAACCATTGTTTTAAATTCTGCATCTGGTATTTGGTTGCTTCCATTTCATTTAATTACTTTTCTGGGATTTCTCTTGTTCTTTCATTTGGGGCATATTTCTTTGTCTCCCCATTTTGCCTCTGTGTATTAGAAGGCCATGAGACATGAAAACATGCTCAAAGTCAGTAATCATCCGAGAGATGCAAATCAAAACAACGAGATACTATCTCACACCTGTCAGAATGGCTGTCATCAACAAATCGACAAATGACAAGTGCTAACGAAGATGTGGAGAAAAAGGAACCTTCATGCACTGCAGATGGGAATGCAGACTGGTGCAACCACTGTGGAAAATAGTATGGAATTTCCTCAAAAAAATTAAAAATGGAACTTACATTTGACCCAGTAATCCTACTTCTAGGAATATATCCCAAGAAATCAAAAACGCCAATGAGAAAGGACATATGCACACCTATGTTCATAGCAGCACAATTTACAATAGTTAAGATTTGGAAACAGCCTAAGTGCCCATGAGCAGATGAGATGAAAAAACTGTGGTACATCTACACAATGGAATACTATGCTGCTGCAAAAAAGAAAAAACTCTTACCATTCGCAACAGCATGGATGGATATGGAGAGCTAAGCGAAATAAGCCAGTCGGAGAAAGATAAATATCACATGATCTCACCCATTTGTGGAATATAACGAACAACATAAACTGATGAACAAAAATAGAGCCAGAGATAGAGTACACTAAACAGACCATCAAAATTCAGAGGGAAGGCAGGGGAGGTAGTGGGGGTTAAGAGATCAACCAAAGGACTTGTACGCACGCATATAAGCATAACCAATGGACACAGACACTAGGGGGGTGAGGCATGTGCTGGGGGGTGGGGATGGTTGGGGAGAGGTCAACAGGGTGAAAAAGGAGACATGTAATACTATATGTAATACTTTAAGCAATAAAGAAAAAAAATAGATAGCAATTGGTAATTGTTTAAGAATATTTTACTTCTAATGAGATTTCTTTCCAAGAGAAGTACAATTCTGCAAAAAGTAGGTTACTTAGGTGGTTTTCCTAAAGTCATTCCTCTTAAAACAAATAAGTCTAAAAGAAAGTGCCAACCTAGAATTCTTTACTCAGCAAATATATTGTTAAAAATGAAGTGAATAACATTTCTGTATTTAAAAAATCTGAGATCTTATCACCATCATCTCTACACATAAGGAAACACTAAAAGACATCATTCATCAAGCAACTGAGAAATGCAGAAAAGAATAAAGAGCAATAAGAAGCATAAATACTTTATATGTAAGTAAATACCAACACTGACAATATAAAACAATGAGAATGCCTTATGCTATTTAAAATGTATACAGGGCCCAGCCAGTGCTTCCCTGTGGTTAAACATAGACCCATGAACCAGTAAGTCACAGTTCAATTCCTGGTCATGGCACAGGACCTGGTTGCTGGCTCTATCCCCATTAGGGGGTGTGGGCTTGCAGGAGACAGCTTATAGAGGATTATCTCTCATCACTAATGTTTCCATCTGTCTTTCCTTCTCCCTTCCTCTCTCTGAAATCAATAAAAACATATATATTTTTTAAAAAGGAGTTTTTAAAAATGTATATAGAATTAACAGAAACAACAAAACATACAATAAAAACAAACGAGCATAGAAAACCTTAAAAAAAAGGTTCCCATACTTTTAGGAAATGTTTGATTGTTCTGTGACCATGAAAACAATAACTCTCAGAGTGAGTTTTAAATAGATCAAGGACAACTATTTCACTGGTCACATTTCTGAAAACCAGCCAATCAGTAACAACCAGGACTCTGAAATCAGACAATCAAGATGATCATTCCAGTGAACATTCCTATGAATGTTCAAATGATCAAATGTTTACAAATGTCAAGGCATTTTTTTAAATGGGATGATAACATAACCATATATTGCTCACCTTCATAATAATGGTACTCCATTTAGATAATACATAAATGAAGAAAAAGTAGGATACAAATAATCTTGAGATTTAACAGGAGCTATTATTAAGGCAACACCCAGTGACAATATACCTCCAGCTCCTGATCCATATCATGCAGCTCTGGGTGATTTTTCATATCTGGCAGTCAGATTCCTCCATACCACCCCAGGCCCAAGGATCACTGTTCTATGAGAATAGCAACTAGACTATTCCCAATATATGACTCTGCAACATGTTCAGTAGCTTCTGTCTTCTAAAAAACAATGCATATAAACTGAAATCTTTCCTTTCCTAGCTGATGAAGGAGACTCCCAAGGATAAGGATCCCATCCATATTCATCTCATACAACTATAGTACACCCTCACAGTGTGTAATTATTGACAAGAAATTAAGTACTTGGGTCAAATACTTTCTAGCTACTCAAAATAACATTAATATTTACAATCAAAACAATAGATTTTCCATTTCATACACTTGTACTTCATATTTCTACCTGGTAATTTTAAACACCAAATGCATGGAGTTTATCCCTAAAATGGTTTTAAACCACATCTCTAACTGAAGTATAATTATTTTCCTTTAAAGCATTGTTCTGCCATTCAAGAGTTATTTGATTTACATAAATGCTAGTTAAGCACCACAAAAATTCTCAAATATATAACTAGAATGTCACAAATCACTTAATCCATTCTGTCAAAACAGAGATTATTTAAACTTATTTCACTTCCTTCAAAAGAAATCCTATTTATTTTCTCTAACAGAAAAAATATTAGCAGGATAAACTTACAACTTCCATCCCCAATCGAACTTTAAAATGATACTAGTTAACCACAAATTGACTCAAGTAGTTAAGTATTTTTCTGAATGTATTCTACTAAACATGTCTGACAACATATAATAATGTCATATAGTAATTGGTTACTGTTCTACAAAGTTACAAATTATTTCACTGATGATTATTCTGAGTCATTCACAGATAAAAAGGGCACTCTTGTCCTTATAAATTATCTAAGAAAACTAGATGTATTACTGGCTGAAAGAAAACAATTTTGTAAATAGATAACTTTTACTGAGGGTTAAAATATAAATATCAAAAGCTATTATTAATATCTTTCACTAAGCTAAATTCACAAAATTACAATGCTATAGTCTAACTCTATCACTTTCAAATATCCTGACAATATTATTTGGAAAAATAAAGACAAGAATTATTTTTTAATTATTTTTTAAAATCCAGAAATATAAAACTTCAACTGTTTACCAGTAATAGATTATAACATAGAAAACTGAAGTAAAGAAATGCCATGAATACTATGAACTTTAAATAAAATTCTAGCCATAATTTGTTGAACTCAAGTTAATATTGTGCACCATGATACAAAATGAAAAAGAGGAGCACCATAGTAGGTTCCTGGTGACTTACCAAAGATTAATCCCAATAAATAAATTACACAATTATATGACTCCTAAATTTGCCATAAAGATATGTGGCTGGTTCTCATGCCTTAAACTAGATCCTTTTACACTTTAAAACTTTTTCTCTTTTTCACACTAATATTTTCTTTGTAACAAAATATTACCTAGTCAGATTCTAAATAGGAATCTTTAGAAATGAGATTAACAAAACAATTTAAAAATACTTACTGTCTTATTTCGTAATCTTATTATGTCCGAGACAGAGCCAGCACCACAGTACTCCATAACAATCCAAAGGTCTGTGTTCTTAAAGTAACTGCCATAGTACTTTACAACATAGGGGCTACAAAAAATATATAGACAATTAAACTTAGTTAATTCCCAAAGAAAATGATTTCTTAATCCCAAAGCAAAGTATTTCAACATTTCATAATGTTCCCATAAGTAAACTTAATTACTAAACTTCTACTATACTCTGATTTGTCTATGTGTAGAATTCACCATCTTAATTAGTCTTTAATTGATAGATGAAATTTAAGAGGATTACAAACCAGAGGAGACCCAAATGTTTTCAGTGATTCCCAAGAAACTAAGACTTGTTTTAGTAAAGAACTGCTACTTAACATAAGGAGCAAACGAAAATATTTTTCTTAAACTAAAGTATTTTACATACAAATCTTCTGAAGGATTTTTCAAGTAAAATATTAACACTCAACTTTAAAAGACTTTATATTTCAATGGGACAAAAAAAATATTTTAATTCTCTTTCATTGTCACCTTTGAAAATTCTGGAAGAAAAAAAAGTTTTTTGCTTTAAATTCAGGTAATTAAATTTTTTAACAATTTAAAGTATTTCTAAACTAAGGTTTTACATCTTTCAGAGCAAAATAAACTGTGTTTATAGCTAAGTTGTTTCAGGAAGATTTAACAAAAAGAAAAATGACCACCATTAAATTTATTAAGGGTATGCTATATATACACTGATGTGTAAAACACCTTGCAGAACTCAAAGAGGCATACTATCCAAAGAGAGAGGAAGGGAGAGGGAGAAAAAGAAACATCAAAGATTAGAATTATTGATTGGCTGCCTCTTGCACGCCCCCAATTGGGAATTGAGCCTGCAATCTGGGCATGTGCCCTTGACCAAAATCAAACCCGGGACCCTTCAGTCCACAGGCCGAGGCTCTATCCATTGAGCCAAACCAGCCAGGGCATGAAACTTTAAAAGTAGACATGGGTGAGCTACAACAATAAAATATCCTCCCTCACTAAGTGGCTGTGGATTACAGATTAGGTTTGGAAAAGAAAGAAGTGCTCAGGTTTTATGTGTACAGTGGCCTACTATGGTCATCCTCTGAGAACTTTCGTATCAGTACTCTTTTTTACTTTAAAGCACTTGCAACATCTTGTAATCACTCTGTCACTGATTTTATCTGCTTCCCCCAGAAGAAAAGCAGCTCTATGAAGATAGGCGCCAATCATCTGTCTTGCTCTACATTCTTCCTCAGAGCCTCCCTTCTTACATGTACAAACAAAATCAGTAAGTGAACAAATTAACAATCACAGAAAAATTAACAGAAGGGATCGAATTTAGGCCTCCTCTATGGAATAACATTGAAGCTAAGATTCGAAGGTTGATAGAAGTTAGCCAGTTGAAGAGCATTCGGGAGCCAAGGACTGTCTGTGTAAAAGCCCTGAGGAGAGAAAGAGCAAGTCATTTTCAGGAACTAAAAACCAGTTTGCCTAGAATAATGTGAGTGAAAAGTCATGTAAAGCACAATGGAGTTGCAGATGGAAGCAGGAGCTGAACAATGAAGGACTTCAAAAACAAGGGAAGGAGATTGGGCTTTACTAGTTATGCAAGACAAGTTCAAAGAAGTTTAAAGATTTCTCTGCAGTTTCAAAGCTAGAATGTAGGAAAGCAAATATGGACACAGGTAGACCACTTAGAAAGTTATGGTAGTCAATGCATGCAAGAGATCATAGTAAGCATATTTTTTTTATTTTCTGTATTTGTAATAAGAAGTGGCGATTTAAAAAAAGAAAGAAAATACCTATTTAGTGGGGAAAATATCTGTATTTAAAAAAGTTTATATTGAAGAATGTGCCCTGACTGGGTAGCTCAGTTGGTTAAAACATCATCCCAATATGCCAAGGTTGCAAGTTCTATCCCTGGTCAGAGCACATACAAGAATCAACCAATAAATGTGTAATTAAGCGAAACAACAAATTAGTGTCTTTTTCTCTCTCCGTCTCTCTGCCCCTTCCTCTCTCTCCAAAAATATCCTCCTTATAATAAAAGGCTAATATGTAAATTGTCCCCTCAACCAGGAGTTCGACTGGGAGTTCGACCAGGGAGTGGGGAAGGCCAGCCAACTGCCACAGCCCCATCCCCCATTGACCCCTCCCCCAGTTCAGCCCTGCCCCTGATAGGCCCCCACCCCGATCAGGGACAGGGCCATCCAGGCAACCTCCCATGTCCCCTCCCCCAAGCCAGGCCGGCCAGTCCCCACCTAGCCACAAATTCATGCACCAGGCCTCTAGTCAATAAATAAAAAATAAGAATGTGAAAAGAAGTCTGAAGTTAAACAGAAATTACTAATAAGAAGAAATGTGAACTCTTCAGAGAAGCTTGTTATGCAAGAGACATTGTTATGTTTAGTAGTCAATCTATACCCAGAAAATTAGGAATATTCTTTGGCTCAGGGGGGAAAATGGATCAGAATCTGAGATTACTTGACTGCCTTTGAAGAAGGGAAATTGCTAGAATACTTGGATACAAGAGAATAACCTCCTATCTTGGTCAATCTCATGTTAGTATCTTCATTGTGGATGCATCACAGCAGAAATACGTGACTACAGGCAGTCCAATAATGTGAAATCTCTGGTTTACCAAAATAGGTACATTCTCTTACATCCAACAATGCTTACTTCAATCTGTGGTGTACATTTAATAACAAGTGGTAACCATAAGTGGACCCAGAAAGACAAACTTTTGCTTGAGAGGCCACTGAACCTTGCTATAGCTGAACCCCTGTGTCCTGGTCCTTCTATGGCCATAACATGCACTACAAATAGACTGCTCCATAATAAGCAAAAGATGAGGCCCTGCCCTATTGAAACAGTGTTTCAAAGATATTCCAAGTGCTTTCTGAAAGGACATCAGGATCTGTCCCATTGTCCACCTCCTCCTCAACTAAAATAACCTGATTTCTTAGGGGGGAAAAGCAAGAAAAGCAGACCAGCATTATGACCTCAAAATTTCTAAAGCAGGAAATTGCGTAGATATGTGGAAATGGAGTCCCTATTATTTGGCCATACATGCTAAAGTGGAAATCAAATTTGATGACTCACAACCAACAGTCTGGACAGACCATGATGTAAAAGATGATTATATATTTAAATGTGAAACTGGCAATCAGTATCAGAAAACAAAGCTGACCATTTTGCAGTCACCTGGTGATCCACTTTACTATGGTAAAGAAGATACCATTAAAGAAGATAAAAGAAGGTGACTGCAAGATATCTCCATCCTACTCTTCCACACTTGATCATTCAAATTGGTTCATTGGATCAAAGACTGATGCTGAGAGGACAATCAGTCCCAGGAATTGGTCCAGAATGAAGCCAAGTATCCAATCAAGATGTTGCACAGCTCCAGTGGCTCAGCCAGCTTGGGTCAGCTCTCCCCAGGGAAAAGAACAGCCTGAGACCGTGTCAGTTCAGTCTTTGATCTCCACCCATCAAACGTCCCTCAAACTCAGGACTTAGTTCCTCGGATAACTATTTTACTCCACACAGCTTTCTGAAATCTCCAACTCCTTTTCCTGCTTCTAAGCCACCAAGTCTTTCTCAGAAGTCATTTGTGGGTCTCAAGTTAGCGTGCTTTCTCTAGCTTCCCGTCATAGACATGAAAGTTTAAAAAGAAAATACCTCAAAAGCTTCTGGTTTTATTTTTTCATTTTCTGTTTTTCTTCAAGTTGATAAATTACATCCTTATTCACAACAGATTTTCTATACAGTCCACATTTAAACAAAAGTACACAGTTACTAAAGATGTATTAACTATCAAATATGTATTTTATTACTGTATTTTGAAAATTTGTCAGGATAAACTTGATATGTTAGAAATTAATCATGTATATGTAGGTGCCCCCCCTCAAAAGAATAGCAAAATACCCAAGTATTAAGCCCCTGATGGACCTGGCATTATGCTACATTCAATCTTTCCTTTTCTACATCAAATTGTGGGAACCACATTCTTATCCAGTACCAAATAGAAATTCTGGGGAAATTTTGTAATTATACTTTTTGATCTGGGGACTAAGGACTGGGGAATGTATTATTTTTCTAAAATCACTTGAATTTCCTGTTACACAGCCTTAATGGAAAATATGTAACATAATCTAAATATGTAACACACAATGAAGAAAAGCAAAATTAAACACACCCAGCAACAACGCTCTTCTAACATTATTCAGTCACTTCATAAGCCAAAGAACTTCTAAAAATCTTATGTACTTTTGGGAGAGAAAGTTCTCCATAGATCTCTTACTAATAAGCACGCTGTTTTGACCAGGGGTGAAAATGTGTCCAGATTCCCCTAAGTCACTGGGTCTAAGTCACTGTGTGCCAATTCTAATAAATAAAACATTAGCTAGGGGATTCTGGGAAAGCCCTGTCCTGCTTCTTCCCTTCTCCCTCCTGCTTGGTATACAGACATAAGGCTGGAGCTGGAGCAGCCCTCTTGTAACCATGAGACAGTAAGCATGAAAGCAAAGGCCACATGCCAAGGATGGCAGTATAAGAAAAGAAGCCTAAGACAGTTATTACACTGTTGCTGGTGTTATTACACCAGCCCTACCTCTAGACCTTTTGTATAGAGAAAATAATAAATTTTATTACTTTGATTAACTATAGGCTAAATACAGTCATCATTTATATACTCTGCATCCTCAGGTTATTTAACAGGCGTACTAAGCCCCTTCATGATCAGCTCCATTTACTTACAAACTCAGGTCACACAAATCTCAGTCTCCTACTTTCCATTCCAGTAATTCAAACCTTGTCAGAATAGCACATACCAGTGAGCTGTTTTTCTCCTACCTGTAATTCTCTATACTCTCTCTCATCTCTGCATTTCTTCACTAGTTTAACTCTTCCTCAGCATCCCAGACTTCTGACTCCTGGCTAAGGTAAGTGCCCTGCCTCCTTGTTCTCACGTCACCTCCTGCACCAGTCGGGATAGTGACTCAGCTTTATTTTAGCTATTTATTTTAACTATGTGTCTCCTCAACTAGATTACTAGCCAGCTCTTCAAAAAGAAAAAAAGTGTCTTAGTTCTCTTGGTATTCCTAGATCCTGCACAGTACCTGACCCACTGGAGATGCTCAGCGAATGTTTGTTGAATGAATTAGAGTTACAAAAGACTATTTTTAATTAGCAAAAAGAGTAATATAAAAAAGATTGTTAAATGACCCCCTCTTAACATAAAAAAATAATTTTCATCCATAAATTCACTCTGAAAATGGGAAAACTGAGTATTTTCTACCACCACCTATTGCTTTATAACATAATTTCTGCTTAAGAGCTGTAAGTCCTAAAGACAAGGATTTTGGTCTCACTTCCAATGGGAAGTCAGAAAACTAAACAGATAACCAAACAACACATCCTATATCAATAAAAGACTAATATGCAAACCAACTGAACGGTGGAATGACCAGTCGCTATGACGCACACTGACCACCAGGGAGCAAACACTCAAAACAGGAGCTGCCCCCTGGTGGTCAGTGCGCTCCCACAGGGGGAGCACCGCTCAGCCAGAAGTGGGCTCATGGCTGGCAAGTGCAGCAGCAGTGGCAGGAGCCTCTTCCGCCTCCAAGGCAGCACTAAGGATCTTCGACTGATGGCTTAGGCACCCATCAGTCGAACATCCCCTGAGGGCTCCTGGGCTGCGAGAGGGTGCAGGCTGGGCTGAGAGGAACCCTCCCCCCACCAACTGTGTAATTTTCATGCACCAGGCCTATAGTTTTATTATACACTGTTAACAAAACTCATCAAAATGAAGGAAAACAAAAAAAGTAAAGCTCTTCATACCTGTCACATTGCTGCATTATGGAAATTTCTTTGATTATTTCTTGAAGATCTGATTCAACAGGTACTTGTTTAATTGCCACAACTTGACCAGATTCCTTATGTATTGCCTTAAATACACTTCCATAAGACCTAAAAGAAACCAAGACATTTATTTTTTACCTTTAAAACATCATAATTAGAGAAAAGGAGTTTACAGTTTGTGAATGTAGTCTTTCCTAGTTTAAAGCATGATTTAATGATGACAAATCAAACAAATAAGAAAAGTTAATTACACTTTAGCTTTAATGCTTCAATTATTAACTTAAAATCTCTTAAAATCATCAAGTTAATATATAAAGATTTATTTTTTCTTATGAATGAAATAGACTTACAGCTTATCAACTCAAATAAAAGCAGCATTAAGAAGATAAAAATGTAAATTAAAATAATAAATAGCCCTGGCCTGTGTTTCTCAGTGGTTGGCTCATGCACTATTGGGTCGCAGGTTTGATTCCCAGCCAAGGGCACATAAGTGGGTTACGGGTTTGCTCCCCATCCCTCATCGGGGTGCACGTGGGAGGCAACCAGTCAATGTGTCTTACATTAATGTTTCTCTCTCTCTCACTCTCTCTCTCCTGCTCCTTCACTCTCTCCCACTCTCTTGTAAAAGCAATGGAAAAAATATCCTCAGGTGAGGATTAACAAAACAAAACCACAAAAAAAAAATGAAATGTGAACCTGGCCAGTGTGGCTCAGTTGGTTGGGTGTTGTCCTATATACCAAAAGGTTGCTGGTTTGATTCCCTATCAAGGGCACATGCCAGGGTTGCAGGCTCTATTTTTAAGGCAGGAGGTGTGCAGAAAACAGCCAATATTGTGCTTTCAGTAAACTATTTTTAAAAAGAAAAAGAATGAAATATAGAATAAAAACCACCAAAGTCTCATGTTAGGAGAAAAGGCTAATCTCACCCAAAGCAAAATTGTCCCCAAAATAATAAAGTTCCATGCCTGTTCAGTCTGCTTAAGGGCAACTGAACCCCTCAGTTAGGGGTTCTTTGTTCTATTTCTGTAAAAATTCTTTGTTCTATTTCTGTAAAAAATGCCATTGGAATATTGATAGTGATTGTACTGAATCTAGATTGCTTTGCGTAGAATGGACATTTTAACATATTAATTCTCTCAATCAATGAGCACAAAATATTTTTCCATTTATCTGTGTCTTCTTAAATTTTGTTCATCAATGTTTCCAGTGTGCAGATTTTTCATCATCTTGATTAAATTAATTTCTAGGTATTTTATTCTTTTTAATGCAATTGTAAATGGTATTGTTTTCTTAATTTCTCTTTCTGATAGCCTGTTATTATAAAAATGCAACTTTTTTGTATATTAATTTGTATCCGGCAACTTTACTAAATTCACTTATTAATTCTAACAGTTTTTTTGTGGAATCTCTATTTAATATTATGTCATCTGTGAACAGAGACAATTTTACTTCCTCCTTTCTGATCTGGATGCTCTGTATTTCTTTTTTCTTGCCTAACTGCTCTGTCTAGGACTTCCAGTACTATGTTGAATGAAAATAGCCAGAGTGGCCATACATGTCTTATTCCTGATCTTAGAAGAAAATCTTTCAGCTTTTCACTGACATGATGTTAACTGTGCGCTTGTCATATATGGCCTTTATTATGCTGAGGTATGTTCCTTCCATACTATTACTATCCTATTAAAGCAAATAGAAAAATTAATATTATATAGCATCTTTACAATTGTTTGTAAATGAAACTGTGAGGTCAAGAGACTATGCAAACACACACACATACAAAAGTAAATGGTATTTTCATATTTTCTATACTTACCCTTCCCCAAGTTTCTCTAATACATCAAAAACTTCTTCAGGCTGCTTAGTCAAACTGTCTTCACTCAGTTTTTTCAGCTTACTGGTGACAAAAAGACAAAAAGAAAATATTTAAGATCTTTAATAAAATTTCTAACTGTATTTTAAAGGGGCAATACATTCAAAGGGTTCAAAACTCAAATATAAAAAGGAATACAGTAAGTAGTTTCCTTCCAAACCCTGTTCTTCTCTGTCCAGAAACACCTCAAAGAATAACCACTTTTACTTAGATTCTTGTGAAACTTTTATACAAAACGATTGTTTTTATTTCTCCTCATTTTCAACACAGCATTTTACACACATTCTTTTTATCCATACTGTTGTGCACCTTGCTGTTCTCACTTAACAACACATAACTCATGCTGAAGATCTCTAAAAAGTACGTAGAAAGCATCCTCATTCTTTTTTCCCTACATCTACATCCTACTTTATTGCAAAGATATAGCATCTCTTATTCGCCAATTCTTTATTTATGAACACCCAGGTTCCCTTTTGCTATTATAAACAACACTGCGATAAATAAGCTTTGCATAAGTCAATTCACATATACATTAGTATTCTATAAGATAAATTCCCAAAAATTAAACTGAGGTAAGAGATTATGTAAACACACACACGTATACACACACAAATATGGAAGTATATGTATTAATAAATAAGTACATATAAATGTCATAATACATATGTAATAATGTGTATGTAATTAACAAAATCACTATAATATCTATTATAAGTAATTATATACAATATATAGCTTATAATATAATGTAATAATAATTATTAAAATTATTGATTACATGATATTATTTTTATCTACTATGATATTAGCCAATTGCCCTCCAGGGTACTTGTACCAATTTATTCTCCCACAAGTAATATATGAGAAAGTTTCTTTTCCCACAGTTTCACCAAGAGCATTTAATCAAATATTTGTATTTTAGGCAATGTTAGGTGAAAACTTGAAACTCAGAGTAGACTTACTTTGCATTTCTCTTATTATGAGTGAAGGTGTGCATCTTCTAATATAGTCAAGAAACTAAACGATCTAGTCATGTTCTTTGCTCACTTTTCTACTGTGTTTTTGGTCTTTTTTTTTTTTTACCTATATACAATATAAATCAGTCTTGGTTAGGCTGCATTTATTTCCACTTATATTTTTTAATCTAGCTTTTATTCTGAAAAGATAATAAAAATGTCACTTGTATTTTGACTTCACTTATGACTTTTTAGTTTTATGGTCTATTAGGCTATTTGCCATACTGAACTGTCATTTTGTTTTTTTCTTTTGTTTTTGCTTTTTTAAAAACATCATCCACACGGATGGCATATGCAGGTATCTGGAAACAGAGATCAGAGAGATTATGAACAATATGTTTGACAAATGAAACATAATGCAGTATGAATGAAGCTTCATGTATGAAGAACCAGAAATAACTCAACATGAATCAAGTAAAAATGACCAGCATGTAGAAGCAGAGTCAGGTTAAAAAAAAAAAACCTTGTAAACCATGTTAATTAAGGAACTCTATTTTAACATGAGCTCCTGCCCTGTAATGCAGAGGAAGGACATGCAATGAGCAACAGTAGAAAAGGGAAACTAGTTAGAAGCTTAATCAATATATCGATATATGGATGCATGGAATATAATCCTAATAATAAGAATAGATAAGCTATTCAAGATATTAAAGAGGCATAATCAACGGGTAGTGGTTTGGGTTAAATATGGGGTGATAGGGAAAGAGAGGAGTTAAGACATCTCTTAAGCCTTTGGTTTAATGTCATTAAGCTAAGAACACCAGTAGAAAACAGTTTGGAGGGGGAATATTATGAGTTTAAATCAACTCTTCCAAATGTAGATTTCCAGAAGCAAGAGTATATTTGAAACCCAAAAGAGATCTGAGTTGAAAATATATTTTTTGTACCATCAGAACATAGATGAGGCCTGAAGACATGAGAAGGGATAAAATCTTCAAAAAAACATGTCTAAAAAGAAATCAGGGTCAGGGAGAAAACAGCTCCTAGAAAAACATCAATATTTAAGAAATGAGGTCATGTAGGACAAGAAGGTAGTACTTGACCATGTTCAAAGCTTTTGAAAGTTCAAACAAAACAAAAAAATTCAAAAGTATCAATTACAGAATTTCCACTTCTGAACACAAAAAAAGTAACAGGATCCAGAATTATCTGTCTGTTGTAAACAACTAGGAAACTCAACAAATATAGGAAAGAACTATTTTCAGACATTACATATAAGCATTTCAAAACTGAGATCCCTGAGCAAGAGATCAGCCTCATTATCATCAAGGCTTTAGGATCAACAAGTTTGGGGAGACTGAAGCACAAGGAAAAAGGAATCCAAATGGAGTCCAGAATTTTTGCTAAGTTGAAGAAACAAGAGGTGGGGTTGTGGAGTGGCAAAGAAAATAAAATTTGTATTACTAAATACCTGCTAGAAGAGAGCTATGCAGAGGAAGAAGTCTGGCAACCCAGGAGTTTCCTTGACTAACGCCAATCAACAAGTGCTGAGAAAAAAACACTCTACAAAGCTCAGCAAAATCAATTTCCTAAGGGAAAACAATGACCAGGGAACTCTAAAACAGCTCCTCCCAAAGATCACAGGAGGCTGAGAATCCTTCCCACCAACAAAAGCTGAGAGAACTCTTACAAATACAAAGATCACTCTAGCAACCAGAATGGCCATATTTTAGAAAGGAGACAGTATTACCAAAATATAGAGGCTACTCTTGATTTTCCCAAAAGGGGCTTAAAAACAAGCCTCAAAATATTGAGCCTATTCAAAGAAAAGTGCCTACCAGAAAAACTCTGTAACTTCTTAAACTAAAACAAAATCCAGTATTCAACAGTATAAAATTTACAATTTCAAAAACTCAATCAAAAATTACTAAACATATTTGAAATCAGGAACTATACTATATAATAAAAGCCTAATATGCAAATGGACCAAATGGAGGAATGACCAGTGGAACTACTGGTTGCTATGACATGCACTGACCACTAGGGGTCAAATGCTCAATGCAGAAACTGCCCCCAGTCTGCAGGCTCCAGGCCAACCAAGGTAGGTGCCAGTGGGGGACCCCTCAATCACCCCACCGGTTGCCCTGTAGAGGGAGGCAACCAATAGCGGCGGTGGGAGGGAAGGGCCAGCGAGCAGGTGGTGCAAGGCTGGCCAAAGCCGGTGCCAGCAGGGGCCCCCCAATCACCTGCCAGTCACCCCACAGATCGGCCCTGATTGCCGGCCAGGCCTAGGGACCCTACCTGTGCACAAATTTTGTGCACCAGGCCTCTAGTGACTCATAAAAAGGAGAAAAATTAGTCAATAAAAAAAATACACAGAAATAGTGGAATGAACAGAAAAATAGTTGACCCTTGAATAATGTGAGGTTTAGGATCACCAAACACCACATAGTTGAAAATCTGCAAATAACTTAAGTCAGACTTCCACTTATACAGATTACCAACTTCTTATTAAAGATACATTGACCCTTGAACAATAGGGGTTTGAAATGCACGAGTACACTTTTACACAGAATGAAAAAAATATGCATATTAAGTGAACTTACACAATTCAAACCTGTGTTGTTTAGGGTCGGCTATTTCTTATAAAACACAATTATGAATCCATCCCATGTACTCACAGATATAAAGGAAATGGAAAAAAGGAAAAAGGAAATCAAAATTTAGAGATGATAAAATAAAGTATCTTAAATGAAATTTTCACTGCATGGATTTGAGAAGCTTAGACAATGCAGCAAAAAAGATGAGTAACTTGGAAAAAAGTTTAAAAAAAAACTGAGCCCCACGTGAAAATTAAGGATATAGATAGATAGACAGATAGATAGATAGATAAAACAATAGATATATAGATGGATGGGTAGATAGATAGACAGTAAGATAGGCAGATATAAAGACAGTATTGGCAGTATAGTCAGATAGACAGTATAAAAAGAGGAGAGAGATAATGGACATTTTCCTACAGACACAGGAAACTCAACAAATCTAAAAAGAAAACACACACACACACACACACAAATATATATTACAATCAAACTGCTGAACACCAGTAAGAGAGACTACCAAGTAGTCACAGCTGGCGAGCACAACGGTGGTGGTGGCCACCTCCACAGCAGTGCTAGGTAAATCCGACTGACAGCTTAGGTGGGGAATGGGGCCTAAGCCATGAGTCAGACATCTCCCCAAGGGCTACTGAACTGAGAGAGAGCAGAGGCTGGGCTGAGGGACCCCCTGAGTGCACGAATCTCGTGCACCAGGCCTCTAGTAGATAAAGAAAAAAAAAACTTTTCTTCCACTCAACAACAGCAGAATATACACTCTTCTCATGTGCATATGGAATATTCTCCAGAAGATACTGCATGTTGGGCTCTCACAAAAGTCTTATAATTTTCAGAAGATTGAAATCATACAAAATATCTTTTCTAATCATAATGGAATATAACTAGGAATCAACAGCAGAAAGAAAAACACACACAAATATATGGAAATTATATAACATGCTCTTAAACAACCAGAGGTCAAAAAAGAAATCACAAGGCAATTAAGAAAATAACTGGACACAAATGAAAATGAAAACACAATATATCAAAACATATGGGATGTAGCAAAAGCAGTACTAAGAGGTATGTTTAGAGCAGTAAACCCTTACATTTAAAAAGTAAAGATATTAAAGCAACAATTTAATTTCACACCTCAAGAGACTAGAAAAACAAACTAAACCCAACGTTAACAAAGGAAAGGAATAATAAAGATTAGGCACAAATACATAAAGTAGACTAGAAAAACAATACAAAAAATCAACAAACCTGCTATGGTATGAATATCTGTATCCTCCCAAAATGTGTATGTTGAAATCCAAACCCCCAAAGATTATATTAGGGGTGTGGAGGTGCTTAAGTCATGGGGTAGAACCCTCATAAAATTGGCTCCAGAGAAACACTTAGAATTGTCAGCTATGAACCAGGAAGAAGGCTTTCATCTGAATGTGAACATCCTGACACCTTTAATCTTGGCCTTCTAAAGATTCCAGAACTATGAGAAATGAATGTCTATTATTTACACCCAATCTGTGGTATTTTGTTATAGCAGCCCAAACAGACTAAAACAGAAAACGAGTTGGCTTTCTTAGAAGACTAACCAAATTGACAAACCCTTAGCTATACTAAGAAAAAAAGAATAGTCAATTAACTGAAATTAGAAATGAAAGAGATATTAAAACTGATGTCACAAAAATAAAAATGATTATAAGATAGTACTATGAACAATTATACACAAACAAATCAGGTAACCTACAAGAAATAGATAAATTCTTTGAAACATATAGACTGCCAAGATTGAATAGTGAAGAAATAAAAAATCTGAACAGACCCATAACCAGTGAAGAGATTTAAGGAGTAATCAAAAATCTCTCAACAAAGAAAAGCCTAATAAGTGGCATTAATGGAGAATTCTACTTAACATTTAAAGGAAGAATTAACAATATCCCTCAAACTCTCCCAAAGATTGAAGAGGAGGAAACATCTCTAAGCTCATTCTATAAGGGCAGCATTACTTTGCTATCAAAACCACAACATCAAAAATATAGACCAATATCCCTAATAAACACTGATGCAAAAAATCCTCAATATATTACTAGCAAACAAAATTCAATAGCACATTACAAGGATTATACACTGTGACCAAATGAAATCTATACCTGGACTATAAGACTGGTTCAACACATGAAAATCAATCATTAACCACATAGTTATCTCAAGTGATGCAGAAAAAGCATTTGACAAAGGCCCACATCCTTCCATGATAAAAATACTCAACAAACTAGAAATAGAAGGAAATTACCTCAATATAATGAAAAGCTCACAACATACATAATGGTAAAAGACAGAAAGCTTTTTCTCTAAGATCGGAAACAAGGAAAGGATATCCACTACTACTCAACATAGTATATACTCTAAAGCAATAAGACAAGTAACAGAAATAAAAGACAAAGAAGAAATGGGAAAAAAGTAAAATTACCTCTGTTCACAGATAATACGATTTCATCTGTAGAAAACAATAAAGATTCCCCCCAAAAAATTGTTGTAACTAATAAATTTCAGCAAAGTTGTAGGATACAAAATCAATATACAAAAATCAGCTGCACTTGTATACATTTACAATGACCAACACTAAAATGAAATTTTAAAAAACAATCCCATTCATTATGGTATAAAGAAAGGATAAAGTACTTAGGAATAAAAATTTAACCAAGGAGATGAAAGACATACACTAAAACTATAAAACACTGCTTAAAAAGAAATCAAAGAAGATAAAAATAAGTGGAAAGATATCCTATCCTCATGGAGTGGTTGAAAGACTTAATGTTATTTAAATGTTCATTTTACTCAAAGCAACATACAGATTCAATGCAATCTCTATCAACATCCTATGGCATTTATTTTTATTTTTTTGCAGAATAGGGGGGAAATCCTGAAATTGATGTGGAATCTCAAGGGACAAAAAAAATCTTGTGATAGGGGGTTAGGGGGATAAATTTAGAGATCTCACAATTCCTTTGTGCTGTTTTGCCTGTGTTTTACTTGTATATATGCTATTAACCCTACATTATGTCATTATTTTTGGCCTTGGCATGCCCCATACTTCTCACTACGTGGCCACAGTCCCAGCACTAGTGGCAACCAGCCTTGGTTCATAGCTTGGTCTCTCCTGGGCACCTCCAAGTCCAGTACAAGTAACAACCACCTGCAGATTGCTTTGTAGTTCATGCTGGGTGGCCCTGAGAAGTGCACAAATTTCAGCTGACCTTGGCCAGCACTTCACAGAAGATCCCAGAACTAGCATACCAGTAGATAGTTTCAGATCATGTCCAAGCATACCCAATCTCCTATAGAGCAGTAAACCCTTACATTTAAAAAGTAAAGATATTAAAGCAACAATCTAATTTCACACCTCAAGAGACTAGAAAAACAAACTAAACCCAACGTTAACAAAGGAAAGGAATAATAAAGATTAGGCACAAATACATAAAGTAGACTAGAAAAACAATACAAAAAATCAGAAGGCACCAGAGCCCTGCTGAAGTATATCCTGCTCTGAGGGGTCGGCCCCTGCACAGCTGTTTCTCCATGGTAGTAGAGCAACAGCCCACACAGGGTTTTGGGGGAAGGGGGATGCCACACCTGAAGTGCCCAGCTCAGGTGATCGGGGAGGCTGTGCCACTGGACCCTACTGGACACCTACTTCATAAGGCCACTCTACCAAGCCGGGGAGACGTAGCAGTGCTACCTAATACACAGAAACAAACACAGGAGGGCTGGGCTGCCAAAATGAGAAGACAAACATGTCCCAAATGAAAGAAAACAAAACAAAACAAAAAAGACAGCAAAACTCCAGGAATATAACTAAACAAAATGGAGACAAGCAATCTACTAGATACACTTCAAGGTGTGCTTTTTACAAGGTGAAGGCAAGATCCTTCACCAGCCAAAAGGATACAAATCGCTGCATTGCCATACCCACTCTATGGCGGTGGTCTGGAACCCAACCTGCAATATCACTGATGTAGGCCTATGTAAGAGACACCGAAGCTCAGAGGGCACTAGCAGCTGACTAAGGCATTTCCCATGCCATCCCATGTACACTTCCTGAGTATCCCACAATAAAATTCTATTACTGAAGGGATCTGTGTACCTCTCCTCTTTGTGGCCTTAAAGGACCTAAGTAACTGAATAACTAATACAGGAAACAAAGCAGAAGGAAGCCACACACCAAATGCAAACTGGAAAAACAGTGGCACCACAAATTAGTAGACAGTAGATAGAAGGTAAAGATTCCATGTTTAACATACTGCCTTTGAGGAGATATCAAAGTAATCAAATATTACTTAGTGGACACCGAGTGAGACTAAGCACAAAGATTCCAAAAGTGTGTATTTGTGGGTCATTTCAATCAAAGCTGAAGCTGTGGATAAACTCACCAAAGAAATAACCACATTTAAAAAAAAAAAAAGAAGAGAAAGAGAAAACGTAACATCTTGTCAATTATGAACTGGGAAGAAGAACACCTAAGATGGAAAAACAGAAGCAACAGAAAAATGAGAAAGAGAACGCTTCAAGAAACAGAGATGAGTAAGTTCAGAGAAAAGGTTTCCAATCTTTCCAAGCAATGACTGATACCCTGCAACCTAAAATCAGTCTCATTATATAGGCAAGGCCTGAGTTGGAAGGCTGAGGCAAAATGAACACTTAAAAACAGATTTTAAAGATTCTAGAGTTGGGGAACAAAAATATAATTATAGGAGTAAAGTCATAAAAAGTATGAGAAGGGACAGGTTCAAAAATCAGATGAAAGTTGAAGGAAAGAGAAGAAATTCCCCTTCTGTGAAAGAAGCAAAAAGTATGTAGGAACAATAATCAAAGAAAATTAAGATGAAAATACATAGATAGTTTTTCTTCCTACTGATCACAGAATTTCAACCTTCTCTGCAAAAAAGATGAAATCATTTGTGTAAAATGACAGGAAAAGAAAGTGCACATTTAGGGGACATTTTAGAGACTGCAGCTCTGAAACTAGTCAGGAGTGACAGCTCTTTCTGTCAAGTCTGCAAACACCAAAATGCAAATTAGCCCTCAATAAGGAACAGCCCAGTTATAAAAGACATAACACTTGATATTTTAATTATTTTCAATTGTATACTTAAATGGCATTAAGTATATTCACACTGTTGTGTAACCATTACCACTATCCATCTCCAGAACTTGTCATCATCCCAAACTAAATAAAACTTTACCCATTAGACAACTTCCCACTTCCTCCTCCTTCCAGGCCTGGTAAACACCATTCTATTTTCTGTCTCTACGAATTTGAGTATTCTAAGTGCCGCATATAAATGGAATCATACAATATGCGTCTTTTGGGTCTGGCTTTTTCACTTAGCATATTTTCAAGTAGCACATATCACAATTTTATTCCTTGTCCAGGTTGTAAATGTGGTATATGCCACATTTTCCTTAGCCATTCATCCAGCAGTGAACACTGAGGTTGTTTCTATCTTTTACTATTGTGAATAATGTTGAAAATAAAATCTGCTGTCCAAATACCTGAGTCCCTGATATCAATTCTTTTCTGTATATTTCTAGAAGTGAAATTGCTGAATCACATAGTAACTGTATGTTTAATTTTTTTAAGGAACCACCACACTGTTTTCCACGCTACACTATTTTACCATTCCATCAGCTATGCACAAGGGTTCCAATTGTTACATATGCTAGGCAGTATTTGTTATTTTCCAGGGTATTTAGTGTGTTTATTTTTATGACAGCCATCCTAAAGAGTATGGTTTTCATTTGCATTTCCCTAATGATAGGTGATATTGAATATCTTTTCATATGTTTATGGTCCACTTGTATATCTTCTTTGAAAAAATGTCTATTCGAGTCATTTGCTCATTTATTTATTTGGGTTGTCTGTTTTAGCCAAAGACTTATAAAAAGAGACACACAGGAAAGCTTTCTACACTGCTAGATCTAGTTCCCTATTCAAGAGTAATTAGTATATGCCCTCTAGATCTTTTAGAAACTTAACCATGGAGAAGAGGACCTAACCAGAGTACAAATTCAATAGAAGAGAAAAGACTACCATCATGAACAGATTCTTTCTTCATAAAGGACTTTCTACCTCATTTCAGCTCTATAATTCTCAATGTCTTTTTCTCTTCTGGCAAATTGCCCTATATTTCAGTGATCACATTATTGGTAGTTTTATGTCTACTCAGAGTAGCTATTTAATTTCATAAAGTGTTATAAAAATCATGCTATTATTATTGCTATGTGTTAATTAAGCACTATGCTTCATCTTATGTGTAAAATCTCATTTAAAACTAAGTTCTGGTCTTCAACCCTAGCAGTTTCATCTTGAACACTATTAGAGACATATGAAAAGTTTTCATCCTTTAGTCCTTCAACAGTTCATTATCAATGTCAAAAAGTCTTAAAGTTAGCCTTCAATAATGAACATATTCTAAATTATACAATGCTGAAATTGACTTTGAATCCACAAAATCAAACATCTTTTCTTTCAACAACAAGAAGTACATTTTATCCCAAATAAAATTCAAAGATTTTTCTTCTGCTCCGTTTTGCTTTTTAAAGGACATTTTGTAAATATTTAGTAGATAGTTAGCTCTAAAGTAGTAATACTGATTTTCTTTGTTTTTTTGTTTTTCTTAACATATGCATCCAAGTGAAAGCTGACCTTCTATCCTCTTGGAAAATTACATGTTTCTTCAAAATATGTTGACAATGCCAAACACATCTTTAAAACACTTTGGAAACTGTCTTCAGAGACAAATGATTTACAATCACTATTTCACTTACTCTTCACAAAATCCAGAAAAAGGGTACTATTAGCACCTCCATTTTACAAGTGAGCATACTGAGATTTAGAAAAGTTAACTTGCCCACTGTTGCATGCAGTAAATGACAGAACTAAGCTTAGAACCAAGGTTTATATGACTCTAAAGCTCTGGCTCTTAATTGTTTAGCTAATTAAGTATCACCTTTAATAATAAAATAAGTACAATTTGATGATCTCATGATTATTGGCACTACAACTAGCTGAAATCCGCCTACAAAAATAGATACTCAACAATGGACAGAAGACTTTTTAAATTAAATGAAAGTCTTGTTTTCAACTCTATCATACCATTTCCTCTCAGGTTGGGCTCCTTGCCCAAAAGTACTCTAAAATTATAATTTCCTCGCAAAGAGCTTTAAAGGAAAAGAAGCTGAGATTTTTCTCCATCTTCACCCCTGAAGCCTTTATTTTTATTAAAAATCAATCATTACAAGAAAAATAGCCTAAATACTTCATCCACAGAAATTTTTTAAAAACCTCCTATAAAAATAAACTACTATAGAAGTAATGCTACTGTATTTGTACAGGTATAAATACCTTTTGAAGCTCTAATTTTACTCCTCAAAAATCAAAGAAATAATCCAGAATGACAGACATATTTTTAATTTAGGAATTTTATAAGCTTTTTAAGGTAAAATCCTGTTCTTTTTCACAAAGCACCAAAATCATGTTCTCTTCTGACGCCAAAAAATGGCTATTTTCATATTAGATGTTATAAATTTAGAAAAGTTTGAAATAATTTTTTCCTCCTTTAACTGCAAAAGATGATTCAAAGATGTACTATGGGCCCAGAAGAAAAGCAAAAACTGACACAAAGAGCATGTACTTTGGGAAAGGGAGAGCTACTGTCAGGTCCAATAATTATTTCCAAAATACATAGCAGTTTAGAGAAGGATCTATAACAATGAGAAATGACAAAACAATACGAAACAAGATGAGGTGTAGGAAATAAACAGCTACATGCAGCAACAAAGCTTCAAACACATCAAAAGAACATACCTGCCAGTTTCTATGAACTAAAACTATGAACAGTCTCTGAATTGTTTGTGTTTTTATAACTAAAATTCATAGAAATAATAATAAGTAATCAAGAAAGCAAATGATCAGTCTCAGAACACTGCTCATGTGTCTTCATTTTGGAATAATTTCTATCAAAACTAGTTGGGGTTTTTTGTCCTTTGTTTTATTTTGTTTTCTTTTTGTTTTTTAATATATATATATTTTATTCATTTTTTGCAGAGAGGAAGGGAGAGGGATAGAGAATTAGAAACATCGATGAGAGAGAAACATCCATGAGAGAGAAACATAGGTCAGCTGCCTCCTGTGCACCCCTCACTGGGGATATGCCAGCAACCAAGGCACATGCCCTTGACCGGAATCAAACCTGGGACCTTTCAGTCCGCAGGCCAACGTTCTATCCACCGAGCCAAACTAGTTAGGGCTGTCCTTTGTTTTTTAATCAATTTTTATTGATTTCATAGAAGAAAGGGAGAGAGAGCTAGAAATATCCATGATCATAGAGAATCATTGATCAGCTGCCTCCTACACGCCACCCACTGGGGATCGAGCACACAACCCAGGCATGTGCCCTGACCTGGAATCAAACCATGACCTCCTGGTTCATAGGTTGACGCTCAAACACTGAAACACACCAGCTGGGAAAAAACTAATTGTTTTAAAAGTGTTTTTTAAATGTCTAAAAGTATAATACTTAAAGTGGTTTACTTCATTTATTTATAAAATCCATTATATCGTATACCATACTGCCCAATGATACTAAATATCTTTAAAATTTTTACCATATCACTAATTTGGCATGTTTTTCACAACACACTAGTATGAGTTTTATGAATATTAATTAATTAAAGCTGACTAATCAAGTACTGAAAGTGATTGTAAGGGGGAAATTCCATTTTCTAATCATTGACCTGGAACTTGAATTCTGTTCTACTAGAAAAAAATAGAGGGAGAAAAATCTTGCAAGTATATAATGAGAATAAAGAGCATAGAAAGAAAACCTCAATCAACCAGGAAAAGAAAAATCATCAAAATACTTTCTTCTCAAAAGTTAATTATTATATACATTTTTAATTTCCATTGCTTAATTTGACACTTGTTTCTTATAATTCTTAGGAATTACATAAACCACAAATTTTATTCAGGGAAGTCATCACTCTCAAAACACTTTCCATGATCCAGATTTCACTGATTATAAAAATACTAGAGGCCCAGTGCACGAAATGCATGAACTTGGGGTGGGGGGGGTCCCTCAGCCTGGCCTGTACCCTCTCACAGTCCAGGAGTCCTCAGGGGATGCTGGCAGTCAGACATCCTTAGCACTGCCACAGAGGCAGGAAAGGCTCCCACCATTGCAGCTGCACTCATCAACCGTGAGGCCAGCTCAGGGTTCTGGATGAGTGGCACTCCCTCTGTGGGAGTGCACTGACCAACATGGGGCAGCTCCTAAGTTGAACATTTGCCCCCTGGTGGTCAGTGTGCATCATAGCGACCGGTTGTTCCACCATTCAATCGATTTGCATGTTAGCCTTTAATTATATAGGATGAGAATAATCAATAGAAAATGGTTACTGGTTGCTATTTCATTGCAAAATGACAAACTAAATTTATAGTCTTTGATGCAACTTAATGTCTTTTAATATAGTAGGTAATTACATCAAAACTAATTCTATGTATGCATTTAAGCATAATCAATGGACAGAAAACATTGGGAGGAAAGGGAGGCGGGGGGAAGGGCAGGGAAAAAAGAGATATATGTACCAATCTTTGTAATACTTTATGTAATAAAAATATTTTTTAAAAAAACTAATTCTAGAAATAAAAGTTATGTGACACACTGAAAAATGTAAATTACAAATTGGTATCACTGAGACAAATACCTCATTTTATTTATTTATTTAAAGCACAATAAAACTTAACAAGAGGGGCTAATATAAACACTAAAAAGGTTTAACACATGGCATTTAATACCTGGATATGCTTCATTTTGCAATTCGTCACACTGAATCAGGTTTAAATTTACAAAGCAGCCTCAAAATGCCCTGAATTTTATTTGTCTCAGATATATTTTTATGTTTGCAAGACAAGGCAAGTTAACTGTTCTACCTTTAAAAATAAGGCCTGAAATCTGACCTTATCATTAGTGGTGTCATTTATCTTGAATTCTTTTGTTTTCTACATCTTTTTCATTTAAGAAAAGAAGAAACTGGGTCACCTGAAACATTTATCGGTGAGAGAGTGAGGTTGGATATTGGGATAACAGGGTAATCAGAGTAAGCTAGGGAGAACATGAGGATAACAGTCCACTCTAAATAGTCTCTACCACAGAATTTGCCCATACTTGCCCAATTTCTGAGTCAAACTTAAAATCAAAAATTTATGTAAAGATATTATCCAGGGAAAGAAACTCAAAACTGAGAGTGCCATAGTGCGGAAAAGAGTCAGTTCTCCAATCAATGAATAAAATGCTATTTAAAAATAAAAGCCCTGTTTAAAGTCTTGAAATACCATTTCTCACTAAAGGAAAGCAGGGCTTCTTAGAGAAATGGTTGGATCAGAGCTGAGACAGAAAGTGGATAAGATGAGCCCTGCCTGTCTTATCACAACAGACAGCCAGGAAGCTGACACTAGAGTCAAACTGTCTCCTCAAAGGACTCCCACTGACCAGAGAAGGGACACTTTGAACTTCAACAATAGTATCTGCAATGACTTAAAAATCCATCAAATATGTTTAAATCCAACAGCTCATGTTGGCATTTTTAACAAATAAAAAATTGGTTCCATTTGGAGAAAAATAGGGAATTCATCTACTCTAATAAAAGAGTAATATGCACCTAAGCCACCTAAGGCACGCCCACCAGCCAAGCCATGCCCCAGCTAATCAGAGCAGCTGTATGCAAATTAACCCAGCCAAGATGGAGGCCAGCAGCCAGAGCTAGAGCAAACAGGAGGCTTCCGTTGCAACTGCCTGCCTAGGCTGGCAGGTCTTCTGCTCACGGCAACAATGTTTCAATTATAGAAGCCACAGAGCTGAAGCAAACAGGAGGCTTCCGTTGCACCAGCGATGGAGGAAACTGCCTGCCTAGGCCAGCTGGGCCTCTGCTCAAGGCAACAAAGTTTTAATTATAGAAGCCATGGAGCTGAAGCAAACAGGAGGCTTCACTGCCTGCCTAGGCCTCTGCTCAAGGCAACAAAGCTTCAATTATAGAAGATAAATACACTACATGGGAGAACATATTTGCCAATGTTAGCACTGATAAAGGTTTAATCTCCAACATTTATAGGGAACTCATACAAGTTAACAAAAAGAAGACAAACAATCCAATCAAAAAATGGGCAAAGGACCTAAACAGACACTTTTCAAAAGAGGACATTCAGAAAGCCAAGAGACTTATGAAAACATGCTCAAAGTCACTAATCATCCAAGAGATGCAAATCAAAACAACAATGAGGTACCATCTCACACCTGTCAGAA
>PVJC01021452.1:0-28202 GCA_004026665.1 Murina feae
TATAATATTCTTTATTTCAGTCAGTGTATGCTTAATTTCTAGTTGGTCCTTTATCATATCCTTGAGGGTCTCATTAGATTCATTGAGGATCTCACTAAATTTATCGGCAGTCTCTAGAAATTTCTTGAAAAACCTAATAACCGTGGTTTTGAACTCTATATCCTGTCGTTTTCTTTCCTCCATTTCTGTCATTTGTGATGTTTCTTTGTCTCTGCATTTTGGCTGCTTCCCTTTCTGAGTTTGGCGATCACTGCGAGGAATTAACCTCTAAGTCACTTGGTTATGAGAGTCAGCTGTGTCTACAGTGGGAGAACTTCTGTGCTGGAGACACCCTTATGGGGCAAGAGTTGTTTCAGTGGGGCTTTTATGCTCACTGCATCTGCCCCGACAGTGTTCCTTGTGGATCTGTTTTGTTTAGGTTAGTCCCACTCTGGCCACTGGGTGAGGCTGGCTCCTGTATCTTTAAGGAGGTGTTGATTTAGCCTTTGCCTTAGGCTACTCAGTCTTTTATATGCCAAAGCCTCTGATGGAGCTTGGGAGGGGCGGGGCCTCGGGGAGTTTGCAGGGCAGGGCGGAGCAAATAGCTGTGGCGCTTCTCAGCCCTGTGCTGAGAGACACCAGGTCTCTGTGTCCCACGGTAATTGTTGCAAGCAATGCTGAGAGAAACCCGCTTTGGATTTCCTCCCGGTGCCAGTCAGTCCCCCTTCTCCGGGTGTCTGGGTCCTCAGAAACTTGCCTGGAACTGGAGTTCAGAACCGCTGGGAACTTGTGGCTCTCTCCGTTTTGGTAAAGAACCGCGTCCTCCGGCGCCAGCCCTCTCCCCAAGCCCCGTGCGCTCGCCTCCGTACCTCTGTACTTTGCTTCTGCCGCTCCTCTGAGTCTCAGATTCTTTCTAGTTGTAGGATTTTCACTCAGCCAGCCTTCCTGTGGGTGCGAGTGGTGTCTGTGTGTTCTTTTCGTGTTTTTTTTTCCATATTAGCTCTTTATTATATAGGATAGCTTTGCAGGTGTAACTAACTACCCCCAAACTTAATAGCTTAAAACATCAACAATGGATTTAGCTTATAATTCCATGCAATGGCAATTTGTTTGGTCTCAGCTGGATAGTTCAACTTACCTGGGCTGTGCTCACTCAGATGTTTGTGATTAGCTTCCCATTAGAGAGGCAACTCTGTTTCTGAGGGTGAATTAACTGTCACGTGGGACAACAGACCAAGCAGACCAATAGTTCCTTGTCATCAAGAGGCTAGCCTTGTCCACATGGATTTCAAGGTCAGTAAAAGAGCAAGCCCTAATGCACAAGCACTTTTAAAGCTTTGGCTTGGGTCACATTTGCTCTAGTCCAAATGGCCAAGCCCAGAGTCAATGAAGGTAAGTACCTTTTAACAATAAGAGTTGCAAGTCACATTGCAAAAGGGTGTGGATAGAGGGAAAAAAATAATCTGTGGCCACTTTTGCAATCAACTGCAGATGGGAAAGTGTAATGTTACCATGTGCCCTAAAAGAAGGGGGAATAGAAATATTAATGAATATAGTATCTCTAGGATTTCTAGGCCAGCTATCCACAAATCTAAGGATAGAAGAGGGTCATATTCAAGATTATCTCCTACACTGGAAATCTAGTTACTCTTAAAGGATATGTTAATGTTCTTTGGAAAGATGTTTTTGTTCTGCAATCTATTTCCTATATATAGTGTATCACTTGTTTACTAGAGGACTGGTGCACAACATTTGCGCACTGAGGGGTGGGGGCCTCAGCCCAGCCTGCACCCTCTAGCAACCAGGAATTCTCAGGGGATGTCTGACTGTTGGTTAGGCTCCACTTCCCATGTGGAGCAGGCCTAAGCTGGCAGTTGGACATCCTTAGCACTGCCACAGAGGTGGGAGAGGTTCCCCCCATGGCCGCTGCACTCGCCAGCCATGAGCCCTGCTCAGGGCTTCTGGCTGAGTGGCGCTTCCTCTGTGAGAGCGCACTGACTACCAGGGGGCAGCTCCTGCATTGAGCATCTGCCCCTTGGTGATCAGTGCGCATTACAGCAACCAGTCATTCTGCCATTCAGTCCATTTTGCATATTAGTCTTTTATTATATAGGATTGCTGTGTAACAAGCTGATCCATAACCTAGTGGCTTAAAAGATTATTGCTGGAAAGTCTAAAAGATTATTGCTGGAAGGTCAGATGGGCAGTTCTGCTGATCTGGCAAGGTTCTGCTGATCTTGGCTGGAATTGTTAATCCTGGAAACTGTATGATCTAGGAAGGCTTCACTCTGGTCTGGAGTTTGGCTCCTATGTGCAGAAATAATGGGAGTGACTGAGCCATGCATCTCATGCGTCTCATCACTCAGAGGTAGCTAGAGCTTATTTACATAGTGGCAGCATATCAAACACAGCAAGAGCGTAAGCACTAATGCGCAAGTGCTTTTCAAGTCTTTGCTGCCTTATATGTGCTTGCTGCTGTCCCATTGACCAAAGCAAATTAGATGACCAAGTCCAAAGTCTGGAGGACACTTACAAATGGCATGGATACAGAGAGGTGTGAGCAAATTGGGGTCATTACTTCCAAGACACCACCATAAATATCCCTCAAGTTCACTTTTATTTACCTAAAATTGATAAACACATCTATAGTGTGCTTATACAGTACCAAGTATAGATATAAATTGCTGGGCAAATTAACAGTTTCATGATTTATTTGACCATTTGGAAGCCAAAAAGCTATTCTTTTACTTTGCAACAAAAATAAACAATCCAATATACTAGTAGGGTTGTAAAATACCGATTCAGTTATAAATTATCAACATGTAACAAAAGTAACATACGTTTTCTAATTTAATATTCTGAATAATTTTGTGTTAATTAGATATTTGTAATTGAAGTCCATAATGATTAGATGCCTTAATTAACTATAAAATGATACATAATGCTGAAAAGCCATTTATGAGTAAGTTTATTACCTGCTTTAAAAATATCACACTTTACTAAACTGTAATGCACCACAGTTCTATAAATCAGATAAATTTGATCAACCAGCTATTTAGAACATAAAACAATGAAACACAGCCCCCTTCCAGAAAATCTCTGATCAGTTACATTTTCATTATGTTACATTATAGCAAAAATCTTAGATTCATCCATGTTTATGAGCCAGAGATTTCTCAGCATTGTTTTTCTTATGGAAATTTGGACTCTAAGGATATCATCATCATCTCCGATGTACATGCTAATGCATTTCATTTCAACAGTGCAGTAAAATTTTAGAGATATCTAAAATATATGAATCATTTTGTCTTCTTGATACATTTCCAAATATCATCAACGTCTTTTTTGTACATTTGGTAGGGAACAAAGATAAAGTTTCATAGGAGGGAATAAAAATTGAAGAAACAGAAACGTAATGGTGATATATTTCATTTCTTAAACTGTAATGTCCACCTATTTTCTATTCCAAGATTGCCCTTACAGTACAAAAAATAGGCAAGATAGTTGATCTAATACTGACCCTCATCTCAGGGTGGTATCTCAGATTTTTGTTTTTTATGTTCCTTGTTTAGATTAATCATTGGGTATTTTTAGAACCTTACTATTACACCCCATTACTGTCTTCATATTTGATTTATTTTCTAGTTGGTTCTGGTTGGTGTGGCTCAGTTGGTTGAGTGTCATTCTTTGCACCAAAGGGTCACGGGTTCGATTCTGAGTCAGGGCACATGCCCAGGTTCTGGGTCCCATCCCCCATCAGGGTGTGTGCAGGAGACAGCTGATTAATATTTCTCTCTCTCTTATCAATAAAAACATATTTTTAGTCTGGCCGGTGCACGTCGTGGTTCGATTCCTGATCAGGGCACATGCCAGGTTTCCGTGCTCAATCCCCAGTTGTGGACTTGCAGGAAACAGCTGATCCATGATATACTCTCATCATTGATGTTTCTATCTCTTTTGCCATCTCTATTTCTCTCTGAAATCAATAAAAATATACAGTTTTGGATACAGTTTTCACTGCATTAGGAATATTCAGGTCCTAAACTGTCAAGATAACCAATTAATAGGGTGAGCATTTTTTAAAACAATATTATACATCTTTGAACTTGGCTTCTGACTTTAAAAAAAATACCATTTACCTTCTATTTTCTCTTACATTCAGGCAGATGATAACAGGACCTGATCTATCACTCCTCTTTTTGTATCCACTCTCCCAGCCTATGTCATTATCATTTTCAGCCTTTTAATAAAATTTCAGTGTATTATATGCTTACATTGGTCTTTTTCTCCATTTAATCCAGTTGCATAGTTCAGTATCAAAGTCAAATAAAAATGTTGTCTATAGCACTTACACCACTACAGTTTAGAGAGAGTACAGATCATCTGGGTGAATGTCCTATTTTTGCAGATAGGGAAATTGAGGCCCAGACAGGGTAAGCAGTTCATGTAGGCTACACAGTTTATAAGCAGTAGTACCCAAACTAAAGATCAGATTTCCTGATTCCTGATCTTGACTTTTTTTTTGCTATAATTAAGCCATCATTGTTGAACACTGATATACATTATTAATTCATTTAATCTTTATCATAACTATATACAATAAGTACTACTATTGTTATCCCCATAGCACAGGGAAGGAATTAACAAATTGGCTCAGAGAAGTTAACTTGTCCAACATCTCTCAGCTGATTTGTGGTAGAACTGTATTTTAAATTTCTGTCTTTCCAAATGTAACCACCTCTTTACACTGGGAAGCAGATTTCAAGGTGACAAAGCTGTCTTGAAAAGAATCAGAAATGGAGGAATTTGGACTTGATCTGATTTTCATGAGGGACAGTGCGATTTGCGGGGAAGACCATGACACAAACACAAAAGCATGGTCCCACAGTATTCAATCTATCACTCAGTCAAACTGGGTTTTTTTCTGCTCCCCATCTGATACTTCCATGCTATTCTACACCCATGGAATTGTCCAATAATTCCCAACTATATGATAATTATGCCTCTCTGTGCTCTTAAACATTTTACTTATATATTTTCCCATTGCTTTTGCAGTCCTCTATCTATTATAATTGCTGTATTTGTGAATGTATTTTATTGTTTCACTCTCCCACCTTGAGGATTGTGAAGTCAAGGCCTGAGTATTCATCATTTCTGTATGCCTGCATTCTGTGTTTAGTTGATAGCAAAGACACTTTTGTTGAATTAAAATGAAAGGGATTTTTAAAATAAAATATGAAAGATATAGGTCTTTCACCCACATACTCACCATCATTCTATTCATAAATCTAAACTTATTTTTCATCCCTGATGTTAAGACAATGACAAAAATAGATGGCATGTTTATAATTTACAGGAAATATGTTCCAAACCAGAAACTAACATCATTTGGCCTTTCTACATGTTGAAACTCCTAATATAAAATAAACCACAATGTCTTATATAAATAAAGCATATCACTTCACTTACTAAAACATCTTAAGGAAAAGAAATATGAACAATTCATGAATTTTAAAATGGGTTTCCATACTATTGATAATATTTGGGTTTGGTCTTAGTTACAACATATAGAAAAAATATTTATTTTGATATGAAAGTAGTATAAAATACTAATAGTTGGTAAAGAATCCCAACAATAAAGCTCTGAAGTGAAATCCAGTGAATAACTTCATTTAAAATTATTATCATAAAGAAGGTTTATTAAAACAATGAAATATGATAAGGATCTATATGAATACCAACCTAGAGGTGAAATAAAGATAGAAAAGTATGAAGCAATTCAATTATACTATGATTTAGCCTTATAAAATAGAAGAGATAGAAATTAACTAGGACGTTGGTATAGGGTAAGTACTTTTTAACTTAGTGGTCAATATGTCAAAGTCATATAATATTTGAAGATTTAAATTATAATAATAATCTTATACCAATAATAAGATTTAAATTTTAATTAATAATCACTTATGCAACACTGAAAGGTAAAGAAAAGTTTAATACTATACTATTATAGGCTTTCAAATTTAATAAGCAAGATCACCTGATCATATTCTTATAAACTAAAGTCATTAATCTCTAGACCGAACACATGAAAGAAAAAGAAATCTAAATCTAAAACTCAGCAACTATTTTGAATATCATTGGTCTCCAATCCCTGTTTCTCCATTGTTCCCAGAAAGTAGAATTTCAAGACAAAAGTTAGAAGTGAGGGCACGGCCGAAAGCCTAGGGCTTGGTTGAAAGATTGTGTAAGAAGCTGTGAGAACCACCACCTTCTCCTATAGACTCCCTCTCCATACGTGTAACCTGGCATTTTTATCCTTTTTTAAAAATTGTTTAAAATATTACATGTCTCCTTTTTCACCAATTGACACCCCCCCCCCCCGCCACTCCCTCCTCCCAGGACAAGCCTCCACCGTCCCAGTGTCTGTGTCCATTGGTTATGCTATATTCATGCATACAAGTCCTTTAGTTGGCCTTTTACCACGCCCCCTGCCCACCCCTCACCTCTCCTGCCTTTACTCTGAGGTTGGACTGTCTGTCCAGTGTTTCTTAGTCTCTGGATCTATTTTTGTTCACCAGTTTATGCTTACACCAACTTTTGCAACACAACAGGGGAAATTTATTTTCTGGAGAACTTGGTCTGGAGATATTGTGGATTTGAGCACACCAATCACAGTAGAGGGAGGGGCCAAACGTGCAGACTGAGTTTGCTAAATCTACCCTACTTTGCTCATAAGACAACTATAACCAGATTTATACCTTTTAGTAGAAAATTGGAGATCCTTCTCAACTTCTCAAGGGGATCTTTCATCAATTTCTAAGGCAATTATTTTGGCCAGGAGAATGGAATATTTTGATTGGTTAAGCCTGGATCATATGACAAGTTCGAGAATGAATCATAGGTCATTCTTATCCACATAGAGAGAGATGATCAGAGAGAGAAAGATGGTTTATCAAAGGAACACTAGGCCACTATTACGAGAAAAAGGGTAGATAGATATGTAGATAGGCCAAAACAAAGAGCCATTTATTGGAAAACAATAAATCACCTACTTTACTCTGTTCTTTTTGAGAGAAGAATATTCCTCCAAATAAGCCTTCCAAAACAGAAAATAACATTTAAGAATGCTGGTTATATAAACTTTACATCTTATATCTCATCTCTGACCATTCTCACTTTCTGGTGTGTTATTTGTGGACCCGCTCTGTTTAATAGAAATATAATGTGAGGCACAAATACGAGCCATCTATATAATTTAAAATTTCTAGTAATTGCATTTAAAACGTAAAAGTGAAATAAAATTTAAGAATATATTTTAAACTTTTACACATCCAAAACATTATCAACATATAATCAATATAAAAGTTATTAATGAGATATATTTGCATTCTTTTTTCCACTACCATCTTTGACATTCGAAGTATATTTTACACTTCCAGCACATTTCAATTCAGATTAGCCCCATTTCATAGTCACAAGTGAACAGAGGCTAACCAACTGGGCAGAATATTTCTGGACTACGAAAACTTCTATATGCTATTAAGTAGCGTTTAGTCTCCCAACCAATTTCCTGTCTTAAAAACCTTTTCAGTCTAGTCATTTTTCTTCCTTCAATTAAATAGTATAATGCATCAAACAGGACAATGTTAATTTACTCACCATCTTATGATTTGGAAAAGGGAATAAGAATAAGTCACATATTTTGTGTTTTGCAAGAGTAAGAGCTGAAATGAAATGGCAAATCACACTGGTGCTATCATTCAGCGTGAGTTAAAGCCATATGAAACAGATGATCACATCTTGATGACAATTATGGTACTATTTGGCAGGGAAAAAGTGAAGAAAGAATTTGGCCTGGTAGCATTAAATAGCTGCCCAAATAGGTTCTACAAGGAATAGGGAGAGTGAGAAGAATCAAGTTACCCACATGCAGCTAATGAAATAGTTGCATCATGCTGTTGGGGGAATCTCAACTGCTAAGATAGAATGTCTATTAGCACATCTTCATTCCTAAAAGAAGTCTTCTTAGCACATACAGTACTCACTTTAGAGAATAAATCTTCAGATGTACTTCTTTGTATGTTTAAAAAGTAGGCTCTTTTTCTATTATGAATCCCTTGATCCAAAAGTTTATTTTGGCGCCTTGAGGATTATGTAAAATTTATTGCCGAAGCAGCATTTTCAGATAAAGCAGTGGTTTCCAAGCACTTTTTAAGGAAGATTAAAAATAAAATTAAAAAAAGCCCTCTAAAATGTCAACTACTTGAGGTGGATTTTTAATTATATTTTCAATTCAAACAAAACTGCAGTATATATAAAAATGTGACGGATTTTTGTTTTGCAAATTCAGCATCATTGGAATTTATATACAGCTATAAAAATACTGTTCATTTTCATGGGAATACCTTAACTTGCATTTGCATGAACTGAGAGATTTAATTTTCAAATGTCAATATTTAAGGTATATACCATATCATAAAATGTATCCTTTAGTCAGAAAGCAATACTCCACACATAAAAATTCAGTGAACATTTTGGGCACCTACCTTTAGTCAGCTCCTACTCCAAGTGCAGGGTCTTTGGTATTGTTACAGTATTTAAAATTGTTATGTTACTTATTTAAGGCCTGATTCCATAAAGTAAAACTCAAGGTACATGCAGGCAGGACCTTCCTTGTCTGTCTTCTTTATAGCTCTACCCACACCCAGCACTGAGAACATAACTCATAGTAAACAAGTATTTGACAATTACATGGGTTTTGATAATGAGGCCAATGCTATGAGCTCATAAAAGGAGAGGAGAAACCAAGTTCTATAATGAGCTCTGTCTAAAGTCAATAACCTTAGACTAAAGGATGAGAAGAGAATAAAACAAATGGAAGAAAATGAGTAGAGGGTAAGAGGGATGGAGTTGAGAAGAGGAAAGAGCATTCCAGCCAGATAATCCTGTATAGTAAAAGGCAAACATGTTCTGGTTGTTCCACTGTTTGTGCAAATAGACCAAACAGTGGAACAACCAGAACAACGGTACAACTGGTTGCTATGATGTGTGCTGACCACCAGGGAGTGTGCGTGGAACATGGCGGGCATTAGTAGTGGCAGGATGGTGGAGCAGGTGAGCGGGGGCACCAGACTAAGGCAAGGTGCCAGTCTCTGTCTTTGGGGCAAGCCTCTGGTGGTTACTGAAAATTCTTTGCTTCAGTGCATGCCCCAGTCCCGCCCAGCGCTCGCACCTGCTGCCAGTGCCCGGCTCCAGCCCCAAATGTTCAATGCTGTTAGCAGGTGCGAATGGCAGCTGCCAGCCCCGACTGCTCCTCAGGGCTTCTCCACCTCCCCGGGCTCCTGAGGGAAGATTGGGGTCAGCAACTGCCTCTTGCACTCGCTGCTGGGCTGGAGTTGCTGCTCACACCCACAACTAACACCGGAGCCACTGCTGGCACCCGCTGCTGGTGCCCAGCACGGGTCCCAATTGCTTGGCACCATCAGTGGAGGCTTCTGGCCCTGATCGCCCCAAGGGCTTCTCCACTCCCCTTGCTCCTGAGGCATGATCGGGGCAGCAGCCACAGCTTGCACCCGCTGCTAGCACCAGCCCCAATCACTCTTCACCTTCAATGGGTGCAAGTGGCGGGAGCAGGGCTGTGGCAGGAGGGGCTGGGCGGGGGCGCGGACAAAGGGCCAAGACCCATCCCTGTGCCCACTGCAGCCTTGAGGCCCACAGTTCTTTTCAAGGTGCACAAATTCGTGCACTGGGCCCCTAGTATGAGACTAAAGGCAAATACAGCATGATGAAGGGTTAGTTTGGGGAGGACATAAAATTATAATAGATATACTCTCTTTTAAGTATTTTTAAAATGATCATCTTAATGTATATCTCACAATAACTACAATTTGCTTACAGTTTACTTAGGTGATAAGTGACAGAGCCAGAATTTGAACTAAGTAAATTTAATTCCTGAACCTTTCCTCTTAATCTCAATCCTATATTAACTCCAGAAACGTATGTCCAGGCAACCAGTTGCTCCTATAAAACAATGAAGCCAATTACTTAACACATAATAAGTACTCAGTGAGTGTTCTTCAAATTGCCACTTTTTAAAGTTGTACATCTTTGAAAGGCTACTAAAAGTTTTTTAAAGGATTAAGATATGTCATCAATGAAGGACCATGACCAAAGTTTGGAAGGCAATTCTAGACTATCTCAAAAATCTCTCCTTGCAGTATGAGGAAATGATTAGACTGGGCTTTAGTTTTTTCTTGGTCAGAGTTTCTTTATTTGCAAGTAACAGAAACTCACACAAAACAGCTTAACAGAAGGGGTAACTTATTTGAAGTAATGAAAGCTATCTTGGGGAAATCCAACTACCAGAAGTAGAATTGTGTTTTGTAAATCTAATAGGATTTGACCGGTTTTCCAAATGCACTCTTCTATCTCTCTCTTCTCTCCCTGGAACCGTAAAGTCAATTATAGTTTGTATATCTGCATCATTATTTCTCAATCCCCCTCCTTCTACAGTTTCTCAGCTTCTTTGTGTACAAGGCAATGGAGAATGAGGGAGCAGATGGCTAATCCAAAAATGAAGTCCCAGTTCTTAGTATACAAGCTCAGCACTCGCAGATAACTGATGTGTGCTCCTTATCCCAGGTTGTCAATGACAAATTCCCAGTAGAGAGAGTTCAGTAGTCCACCTGGGTTTAGTGTTAATTCTGGTGTAATTAAGTATGGTTAAGCCACAGAATGGACTCAGTAAAAAGGCCCCAAAAAGGTGAAGTGGGTATGGGAGATATCCTTAGAGAGGGGGAACAGGAACTGGGCACATGTACCAGACGTGTTTACTATGACTTTCAACGTGACAATCCTAGGGGAGGTAGCCATTTAAAATGACTATAAATTCTTGAGTATTTACTTTAGAAAGCCAGTTTAGTTTCTTTATAGTCACATTGTCTTTATAATTTGTGGAATTTTGGCAGAGTTAATGTGCAAATAATTCATGGCTGACTGTAAGAGGGCAGGATAAATTAAGTATATGGAGATGAAACCTTAAAAAATCATAACAGTAGGTACAGATTCATCATTTTGTAATATTGGAAACAGGAAAAATTTAAGTATCACATTCCAAATAAGAGAGTCCAGAAAGGTAACCAATAAACATTCCAAATTAGTCAATATATTTTCTATACTACCAGCAATAATTACTGAAATAAGGAGAAGGAAAACTGGACTAAGAAATAGACCTAAGAGTAATATTAACAAGAGAGTGTAATATCCAGAAAACTATGAAACATTGCTGAGAGATAATAAAAAGAAGACTTAAATAAATAAAGAGATATACCATGTTCATGGATAAGATGGGCACAGTAGATGCAAATTTGGAAGGCATGCACAGATGAGTGTATATCCAAGCCTGGGCCAAATGTAGTACTTCATTTCTCTTGTTAGAGTAGCTAGTCCGAAAGTTGACTGCTCAAACCAAACTGGGGCTTTCAGATACCATCTTGAAATTTTTAAAAATTAAAGCAAGAGAGATATTCTACTGGCATTTAGGTATTAGAACTGAAAGAATAAACCTGGGTCTTCTGGAAGTCATGTGCCCTACCATTTGGAGAAAATTCTGTCTGTGGTAGCAGAGAACAAAACCCAGAGAGACAAGCAGTGAAGAGACTTAAAGTCAGCAATGTCCTGGAGGCGTCAGCCCCCTGGTTCCAGTCTCTGAGCTCTCCAGAGCTACGTTAATCCTTATTTTATTATTTATTTATTTCTGTGACTACTTTAGTAACCTTCCAGAAAATCCTTAAATCTTTTAAAAATGTTTTATAACATTTATGGAATATCTAGAAGATTTAAAGTATGAAAGTTATCATTCTATCTGAAGGAGATTCTCCTTTGCCGACTTTGCAGAAATGTGGGCAGCCTCTGGGAGCTAAGAGTAGCCCTCAGCTGACAGTCAATGTAGACTTCAGTTCTACAACCAAAAGGACCTAAATTCTACCAACAATCTGAATGAGCTTGGAAGCAAATTCTTGGGAAAGAAAGGCTGCACAGCTAATATCTTGACTTCAGCTATGCCAGATCCTGAGCAAAGAATTCGGTCACATTATGCTTGGATTTCTGACCTACAGAACTATCAGCTAATAAATGGGTACTGTTTTAGGCTGCTAAGTTTGAAGTAATGTATTATGCAGCAATAGAAAACCAACATATTAACTTTTTGGAAAAAAATAAACATGTTCAGTCTTTGTATTATATTTGGTCAATATTTATATTCCAAGAGGAAGCATGTGATGATGTATCTTGGGTCATGGATATGCTATTGGGAGTTGGAGGTCTGATCACCTTGATTAACACTTCCAAATGCAACAAAGGAGAGGTAATTATGTACAAGAAAATTGGGGCACTGTTACTAAAAGAGCAAATGTCCACAACAAGCGTGTAAGGGGAGAACCTAGAGAAGGGATCCAGTGAGAAGATTATTTCAAAAGTACCATATGGGGCAAAGAGATATTGGAGTAAGATGAAGGGGATCCTTACTATAAGGAAACAGATACACAGACTGATTATTCGGGGGATGCACATAGTGATTTGGGAGTGGTGACATGGCCAGGCAGTAAAGCTGGTTTTATAGAAAGGTGTAGAAATGTATGTTGTTTTTGGTTTCCCAGCATCCAAACTTTCTTTATGTTTTGGAAGAACCCCAAATAGGAATCCTACCTTCTATCATGGGAGCCAGAAGTGTGTGCAGGAAGTCATGTGTCCTACCATTTGGAGAAAATCTATCTGTGGTAGCAGAGAATAAAGCCCAGAGAGACAAGCAGTGATGAGACCTAAAGACTATCTCTCCAAGCTTCTACACACAGTAGCTAAAGCGAAGGCATGTCACCTAGGCTGGGCTCATCAGATGCTTCTATCTGGAGATTTGATTATCACAAGAATGATGGATTGGGGTAGGGAATGGTTAAAGATTATTATTTTGTGGCAGAGCTGTGAGTCTAGAAATTTGAGAGTAAGTGTTTGGTGGTGATGACACAGGGACAGCATCCCTAGCTGCCTGGGTCTGTGGTGGGATTGTGGCTGTGACTTGGATCTCCTTAATTTCTGCCTATTTTCTGAGGCTGGTTCTCCAGCCCTTCCATCGATCCTGTAAGCTAGTCCACATAGACTTCCAATCATTTTCTACTTAAGCCAAGAGTTTGTTCCTTTGGTTTGGAAAGATGGGTGATGATGTACAGAGGCCATAATAGGGTTGACAGTGATTGGCATTTTAGTCATGACATGTGAAAGCAAGTAGCATAATAGTCACAAAGAAATGTCCGGAGTCAGCGGGATATGTGCAAGGAGTGCGTGCATGGAATCTGTGGTGGAGGTGGAGTTGGTTGTTATCTACCTAGATGTGATTAAGGCAGTTATGACAGTGGATGCATTTGCTGGAGAGAGAGAGTATGAAGGGAGAAAAGAATACCAAAGGCTAATCTTTGGGTACCCCGTAGTGAAAAACTAGAAGAAAGGAATGAAAAAGAGTAATCGGTGAGGTGGGTAGAAAGACAATATAGTTCATCAGATATATTTAAGAAGGAGAGAAATTCAAGGAGAAGGTGAAGGGTAAAGTGGGTCATGAAATGTTCAAGAATGACAAATATGTATAACGTAGTCCATCAGTCATTTGAAGCATATAAAATTATACATATCAAAGTAAAATATAACCTATGTGATGCTAACACTTATTTGAATGCCTATTATATGGTGGGTCCTATGATAAACACTCTATGTATATTATTGTATGTGAAATAGATAATATTATCTGCCTTGTGTGCATAAAGAAATGGAAACTAAGTGAAATGAAGTAATATACCTGTGTTCCCATGACCAACAAGTTTCACATCTAGGATAGAAACAGATTTGTATGATTCCAAAGATTATGTCCTTAATCACACCACTAAGTGGAGTGGCAACATGACTGTTTTTGAATGGAGACCTCAAAGCTGAGCTTGCCATTGATATAACACATTAATCTCTCATCCCCTTTGCTATTGATTCATTGGCACCTTACACCATTTTACAGTTTCATGCTATTGGATCCTTGCCATTTACAAATGCAGTCAGATAGGGCTCTGTTTATGTTTGGACTGTCATTATGTTTGGAATCTTTGGAATAGAATGATTCTTAGTACCAGAAAGTTTATAGAACTTTTGTAAAACATGGAAACCTCTCCCCTCATACTTAGGTTGTTTCAATTTAAACAAACTTGTATGCTGCTTTCAACAATTTCCAGAAAATAGAACAGAAAATTGATAAAAAATCATGTATGCAATGATTTATGTGGCTGTACATGTTTACATATATATAAAATATATCTTTACCTCTAATACAACATTTTAAATCTACAAAAAAGAAGAAAATGACATTGAGAAGTCATTTCCCTTGCTTTCCCCCTCTCCTTCCCTTCCACTCTAGCATCATAATTAGTTTTGGACTTAAAGTTAGACCTCTTGGGTCTAACATTCTCAGCTGTATGACTTACTGTTTGGCCTTAGGCAAAATATTCAACTACTTTGAGCCTCTGTTTTCTTTTTGGAGTGAAGATTATGATTGTATGTTATTGAGTTCCTGCGAGAACTTAAAGATATGTTGGGTAGAACTAAGAATAGTGACTGATACTTAGTGAGTCTTCGTTTAATGTTATCATTATTCCAGGTTGCTTCGATCTCCTTCATAGGAAAACTTGTTTGTTGATCTTGGTATATAGTTTATTTAGAGCCTTCAAATGTCTGCACCCACCTCTCTCTCCCACTCGATGCCTTCTCCTTTCCATGTTTCCCATTTCCTCACAATAAGATTTAAAAGTATTCTTGTGTGGCATTCTAACTAACCATGTGAATATAACCATTTCATTCACTCAGGTATTTTCTCAACTCCTAAGTCAATTGTTTCTCACAGCTGCATCAACTTAGAGTCCTTTGTACATCAAGTTTTATGTATGTTCAAGTTATTTTTCCCACTTCTATTTTTTGTTGTTATGATGTGTTGGAAAGATAGCTGGACTAGTGTTGTAAGAACTTAAGTGACAATGCTTCGTCTGATACTCACTAGAGGTATTGCTTTGAACAAATCCTTTATGCTGCCTGGGTCTCATTTTCAATTTCAGGAAAATAGGGATTGGGCTAAGAATAAAAGCTAACACTGAATGATTTCTGTAAGCCAGATGCTGTTCCAACAGTTTTACAATAACCTGTAAAGTAAAATCTATAATTATGACCAGTTTACAATGACACAACTGAAGCTCAGACTGCTAACTAGTTTGCTTTAGCAGAGCCAGATTTATTTAACATTTGAGTTTGTACTTTTATATTTATGATGATCCTAGAAAGTAATGAATTTCTTGGCATCTAAACTGTTATTTTGTTTTTTTTTTTAAATAGAATTTTTTGTATAAGTCAAGGACCAAATGCCTTGATTACCTACCCATCCACTTGAAAACTAAAGGTGGTTAGGTCTACTTTGAGGAAATGAAGCTAACAAAATTTTGGGCAAGTTAACACACACACACACACACACACACACACACCCTTGATATAGGTGGAAGAGCATTATCAACATTTTTGAAAGAATGCAACTCATTTTTTAAATTGTTGGTTTCAAAAAGATTTTTAAAAAAATATAAAACTTAGACTTTTGAATTCAAAATTCATTGAGATTTTTAGGTTTTTTTTTTATGCATATAGAACTAGGTCACTGAGTATTGTTCAGATTTTTTTGGTGGTTAACCTTTAAGAAATTCAACTGTTGACTTTGGGATAAAGAATTGTATTTTTATCTCAAAAGTATGATAAAGATGATAAATTGGTGTTTACACAGTCTGAGAAAAATAGACCATTAGAGAACCGAGAACTGGGCTATATCCTACAATCAAGCTGGTTAATTTTCCCATAATGTCAGGAAACTAAATAAAATTTAAGAGGTTTTAAGGCCTCTCTGTCCTTCTTGAATGCCCCTCTCTAATAGGAATTATTCAGACCACTGAATAAGAATATGATTGCCTTCCAGTGCTAGTCAAGATTCTAGAGAATTCAAGCAAAATGTTCCCTAACCTTTAGAGCAAAATGGGTTTTCTTTAGCTTGATTTACTCTGCCCATCAACATTTCCCAGAATGTTATCCACAAAACATGATTTCTTTCAAAAAAAAATTCTGTGTTTAGATATATTTGAGTAACTCTGGGGGAAGCAAAACTGAAAAAAAAGTTTAAATTGTACTTTTTCTGAGAATATTTAGTATTAAAAACACATGTAAGTTTTTGATCAATAAATATTTTTAAAACACTTTTCATGGACTAGACAGTGTACTACTAGCCTTTGGGGTATAGCAGAAGCATCATTTCTGCCTTAGGAAATGGGCTGGTATGCAGTTCTTATACTTATTTTTTGGCCTTTTTTTTGCCTTTCCTCCTTCCTTCTTTTCTTGTGTGTGTGTGTGTGTGTGTGTGTGTGTGTGTGTGTGTGTGTGTGTGTAGCATCCCTGGAGACTATTTTTCTGAGGAATGTGCTTTGGGAAATGCAGACTATAGTTATTAATTGATTCCCTGGATATTACTTTTCTCAGTGATTTCCCTAGAAGTCCAGATGCTAGAAAACAAAGCCAGGATGAGGAAGCAATGAGGTAGATTCAACTGTTGACTTACACACCAGTCTTCTCTGAGTGTACCCAGCCACGATGAGACCAGCCCTGGGAGACAAGTACTTGAAACAAGTACTTGAAGCAGTGAAATCTTTCAATGGTTTAATGCCAACAGAGATGCTGATGGACAACACTTATATTTGGAAGTTTTCAAATATTGATTACCAATTTGACTTCTAATCAGAGTGATTCTGGGGGTGCAGTATCTTTTTTCCTGCCTGGGTGTAGGGAGGTGCCACCAGAAGACTACTCTGTGCTCATAGGATTAAAAGACCCTGGTTATCTTTTCTTTGTGAGAAGAACCAAGAAGGCAAGCGTTTGAGATGGCGAGAGAGAGAGCAATGTGGTTGGAGAGGAGAAGGACATGAGTCAGTAATGCAAGAGGTTGGGGAGCTGATATTACTTCCAACTTGAGGCCAACTAACTTAAATCTTACATGATACTGTAGACCTGCTGTCCATAAAACTCTGACCACTACTTTACGAAATGAGTGACTAGTTATGGTAATAGGGTAGCATCAGGAAAGGACATGTTTTCAATGTTAGATAGATCTGGATTCGAAACTAAACTGCTTCATTTTTTATTGGGTGGCTATGACTTAATAATTATTATGCCCTCAACTATGTGCAAAAGCCCTGAGAAGAGGTTACAAAGATGGAACAAACAGGAACTTTGTCCTCGAAGAGCTTATGATTTGAATGGGAGATAAGGCATGTACTTTACCCATGATAGAAGGTAAAAAATGAATAAGGATCAAAGAGTGTTATGAAGTGCCTTTTAACCCTATATTTTCCATTTAAATTTCATTTGTTTGAAATAACAAGGGCCTCTCTACCATCTGAATATTGTATCACTGTGAATCCATTTTCTTAAGGAAAAAGTATTTTGTTGTCAAACGTATCAAAATCGCATCTATCTCCACTTTGGCTGCATTTCTAGCAACTTTTGCTTTTTTTGGTTAAAATTAGTCATTAGTTAAACAGTTCATTTTAGTTCTACTAATAAATAATTTGAATAACGTATAGTACTTTCTAACTTTCAACCTGCTTTTATACATATTTTCTCATTTGTTCCTTCTAACAATTAGATGTGGTAAGAAAGATGTGGCACTCCTATTTGACAGATGAGAAAACGGAAGCGCAAAGTCATTGGGTGACTTCCCTGAGTTCAGCAAATGAGGTAATAAAACCAAAATTTATTGGTTCCAATTCCTGTCTTGTTTCTTTCAGACTGTGGTTTCCCAGCTTTTGGGCTTCAGAATCTCAGAAAAGCTACAAGTTTATTGCAAGAGTTTAGTGAATCCAAACATACGTTAAAAATGAATGGTAGTCTAAAGAAATACATTCTCATGCATACATTCACTATTATTTCTCCATGCAATTAAGATGCTATTCTGAGACTCCGTGAGGCAGTGGCGGGTGATGGTGAGAGGATGAATGACAAGTTTGAGGCATTGAAAGATGGTGACTGTGGTGACCATGATCAGAATGAAGAAAATAGCACACGGAAAGATGGCGAGAAGGAAAAAACGGAATGGGACAAAAGTCAGAGCAGCAGCAAAAATATGGTTAGTGGCTAAATCTCATGCCTCTCTATATAAAGAAAAGAATTACCAACTATATCCTAAAACAGGAGGCTCTGAGCCAGCATCAACTCATGTTATCAATGTTAACAAGTGTTAGTAAGACAACTAAGATTAATTGGATATTTAAATTGGATATAAAAATTTTAAGTGTCAGGCACTTTTTACAAAAGATATTTGTCAAAACAAAACAAAACAAATACCTGCACACACTTACCAGTTTTCCTGGAGGACATCTGGGTTGGTAGGGGCACAGCTCTACACTCAGGGTCCATTCAGGGTACAGAAACCACACTAGTTAGCTGACCAGAGAGGAATGAATACAAAGTACTCCTAGCTCGATATAAAGTGATTAACTAAGTAACTGAAGGAGTAAAAAGAGAACTTTACGGTAGTGGTGAGCTGCTCAGTTCAACCAGTTCTATGGTGGGAGAAACATAATTTATAGCAATTGGCCAATTTCCCTGATGTATATACTCCCACCATGGCAGATTTCTAGCTACCAACATTTTAACAATTGACTTGCAGAATTCCTAAAAATTTAGCAGTCAACTCTAGAAAGCCAATATGGATGGGCTGGCTCTAGCTCAGAGATAGTAACTGCAGGAAACAGCTAATACCCCAAGGGTTTAGGAACAGAGAAGCTGAAATTAATCAAAATTTAGAAGCTTGGAGGAGGAGCCTTGCAGAGCTGAAGCAAAGATCTAAAGGAGTGAGGATCAGCTGGTGCTGGTGGAGGGAGAGGAGGTCCATGGGCCTGAGACCTTAAGAAGAAGGCACTTCTGAAAAGGACGTGTAGGGCAGAGCTGAGCCTCACCAGCCCCTCTGGCAGGAGACCTTTGCAGAAGGGCAGCGCCTGCTCTAAGGGAACCATGAGCCATGACTGACAGGCCATGATCAAGGATGCAGATATGTTAGAGAGGCTGCAGCAGGACTCCATGGAGTGTGCTACTCAGGCGCTGGAGAAATGCAACATAGAGGAAGATGTCATGACCCAAACTGAGAAACTTCAGTCGTTGCATGACCCATAAAACCAAACACTTCCTCTACTCTACGTGGCCAAGTGGCCATTCTTCTGTTCAAGTCTGGTTGAAAGCATGGACTGTGCTACATACCCCATGATCCACCCCAAAACAAGACTTGCAGCCTAAATTCCAAACAGCAGAGACTGCCATGTTCAGCCTTTCCTAAGGGGCACCTAGACCTTTGAACACAGAGCTACGAACAGAATATCAAACAGATTGGCACCTTTGCTTCTGTGGAGCAATTCTGCAGGTTTTACAGCCACATGGTACATCCTGGGGACCTGACAGGACACAGTAACTTCCATCTCTTTAAAGAAGGAATAAAACCCATGTAAGAGGATGATGCAAATAAAAATGGTGGCAAGTGGTTTATTCGGCTGCAGAAGGGCTTTCTATCGAGTTGCTGGGAGAATCTCATCCTGGCCATGTTGGGGGAACAGTTCATGGTTGGGGTGGAGATCTGTGGGGCTGTGTCTGTCCGTTTTAGGAGGACATTATTTCAATATGGAATAAGACTACCAGTGACCAAGCAACCACAGCCGGAATCCGGGATATGCTTTGGCGAATGCTTAGCCTACTTCCCAACACCATTATGGAATACCAAACCCACACCGAAAGCATTAAAATACCAGGCAGGCAGGATCCTAAAGACTTCTTTTTCAAAACCTCTGGAAGCCCTGGCTGAATGTGCCATTACTCTCTCCCGCTCATTGAAGCTGGCATCATTGGAGTCTCTTGTTCCGTTGGCATGCTACCTGGAAGTTTCTTCTGTCCTGGACAAGAGGAATTGGAAGAGCATTTTATGTTTTAAGAACAGGTTGACACACAGCAGCTACAACAACAGCTGAGATCATTTAATAATGGTGCTAAACCAGTGGTTCTCAACCTTCTGGCCCTTTAAATATGGTTCCTCATGTTGTGACCCAACCATAAAATTACTTTAGTTGCTACTTCATTACTGTAATGTTGCTACTGTTATGAATTGTAAAGTAAATATCTGATATGCAGATTGGTCTTAGGTGACCTCTGTGAAAGGGTTTAGCATCTGAACTAAAAAAAGAAAAAAAAAAGATGCTATTGTGATAAATATAATGTAATCTCATTTAAGAAGGTAATTAAGCCCTAACCGGTTTGGCTCAGTGGATAGAGCATTGGCCTGCGGACTTAAAGGTCCCAGGTTCGATTCTGGTCAAGGGCATGTACCTTGGTTGCGGGCACATCCCCAGTGAGAGGTGTGCAGGAGGCAGCTGATCGATGTTTCTCTCTCATTGATGTTTCTGGCTCTCTATCCCTCTCCCTTCCTCTCTGTAAAAAAATCAATAAATTATATTAAAAAAAGAAGGTAATTAACTCATACCTTATTTGTTGTTATGCATTTTCTTCAACCATCATATGGAGTGTCCATTATTATTATTTTTTAAAATATATATATTCTTATTGATTTTGAAGAGGAAGGGAAAGGGAGAGAGAGATAGAAACATGAATAATGAGAGAGAATCATGGATCATCTGCCTCCTGCACACCCCACACTGGGGATCTAGCCCATAATCTGGGCATGTGCCCTGATGGGGAATCGAACTGTGACCTCCTGGTTCATAAATTGATGCTCAACCACTGAGCTACGTCAGCCTGGCATTGTTGTTATTATTTTTAAATTGGCAGAATCCTTGCTGCCTGCTCCTCCAGAAGGGAAATTATCAATTATTTTAAGTAAAATGCAAATCAATCCACTGAAAACACTACAAAGAAAGCTAGTTTGCTTCTTTCTTTCTTTCTTTCTTTCTTTCTTTCTTTCTTTCTTTCTTTCTTTCTTTCTTTCTTTCTTTCTTTCTTTCTTCTTTTTTCCCTTCCCACCCTCCCTTCCTCCCTCCCTCCTTTTTTTCTTTCTTTCTCATTCTTTTTTATTTTTAAAAGAAACTTACAGCTGGTTAATGCTTTGAAAGCCTATAGTTTCTCTGTAGTCTAATGTGCTATTTTTAGTCTGCACCCCAAGGTCTGGAATTCTCATATTTACCCAGATGACCAAATTTTCCTTTTGACTAAGCTGTTGATGAGACAGGATACAGAAATCTGTTTCTACCTTTCTTTTTGAAATTGCTCTTAGGAGATATTAAGTATTTATAAATAGGTGATCCAGAAAACAACAAAAAAAATCACCTTATAATGTTATATCAGATTAAACAAATAACTGGTTCTGCTACTGTAACATAAAATGATAAAATATTTCCATTTAAATCCTCAATAAAAAAGTTACAGCTTTTAATTGGGGTTTTAAAAAATATGTATTATCTTGGGCCAGAAAAAGACAGTGGCAGACTACAGGGAAGAAAACCACACAGGAGAACAGTCAGGTAGGAAAGAGAATCATACCAGCCCCCTCTCTCTACTCCCATTTGCCACATGTCCCTCATTGCGAGGACACTTTGCAGATGGAAAGAAGCACTACTAAGAATTATGCTGGTATATCCTGGACAGTATCCTCCTAGCAAACTTGGAACCATGGTCTTCTTGCTTATCACCACAGACACAAACAATTAGGAATTGGCTTCTGTAAGGTACATTTTAAAACAGTTGAAAAATTTTAGAATTCCTTTTCCACTCTCTCATACTTGAACTTTAAGTCCCTGTAATAGCAAAATGGTATGCAAGCTTAGTTGCTTTATTGTTCAGAGATGGTAAGATTAGAAATGCCTTCAAAATAGGTTAGAGTGATAGCATTGCTTTTGTAAGTTTTAGTACTACAGATACGAGGCTGAAAGAAGCAAATCTTGCTAAACATGCAAGTGAAGGAGGATAATTACAGTAAAAGGTTATTTCCATTAAAAATGTGTTCTATTTTCTAAGGAAGCAAAAATTAATTTAAAATTTGTTGCAAGAATTAATATGAACATAAAGTTTCAAAGTGTTTAAGGCCTTTCCCCAGTTTTCTTCCATTAAGCTCACTGCTTCCTGTACTCCATTTTTGGTTCCATTAATTTCATTTGTTTGTGCATTGCCACTTGTTGCTGGTTATTGGGTAATTTATAAAGAAAATGATGAAAATGGTTGACTATTTTAAAGATAACAGAAATTTCTGGAAAGTGGAAGATGTACCGAGACTCCTACAGAAATTACAAAAGTATCAAAAAACTAATTTATAATAATTTTGAAATAAAGAGAAAACACAATGTGCTTTCATACCAGAAAAGATGGTTGATGCAATCATATAAATACTCTGACATCTTTTCAGGAATTTAAGGAGGCCAGGACATTATGATTAGAACGCTTTTGATATTAAAAGAAGAAGGAAAGCAGCTGGTAAAACTGAAAGAATATACCTAGTTGGATTTTGTTTCAGGCTTTTAGATAGTTTATAGTTTTTTTTCATGCAAAATTCTATATTTAAAAAATTGTGCTGTGCTTGAGAGAAAATAATATTCAGTTGATTTTCATTATTTATGGTGGTTATTTCTATAAAGTCACCAGGAACACTGAATATCTGCTCCTGCGGGAAGTTTAGGGTTAGGACCCTATGGAAGCTCTGGTCACATTTCCAACATTGATCAATACATAACCTTGTTTCTAATGTGTGTCTCTGTTTAAAGTCACCTTTTTGATATATATATATATATATATATATATATATATATATATATATATATATATATACTAGAGGCCCAGTGCACAAAAATTTGTGCACTCGGGTGGGGGGGGGTGGGTCCCTCAGCCCCGCCTGTGCCCTCTCGCAGTCTGGGACCCCTCCAGGGATGTCCACTTGCTGGCTTGCCTGGCCAGCCTGGGTGAGAGACTGATGGCTGTTTGCAGGCTGGCCAAGCCCCCCAGTGGGAACCCTCACCCCATGGAGGAGTAGCCAGCCTAGGTGAGGGGCTGAGGGCTATTTTCAGGCTGACCACAGTCCCTTCAGGGTTTGGGTCCCTACTGGGGTGCCTGGTTAGAAGCAGGTATCTGGGATTTATTCAACTCATATAATTGAAACTTTGTTGCCTTGGTCCCCTCCCCCCCAGCCCCCTCAAAGCTTGGGTTGCCCCTGGCAACCCAAGGTCCCAGCCCCAGTAGGTATCGAGTTTATTTATCTTCTATACTTGAAACTTTGTAGCCTTGAGTAGAGCTCAGGGTCCAGAGGGCCCTGGCTTCCTCCATTGCCTGGGGCAACTCCAGCTCTATGGCTGCTGCCATCTTAGTTGAGTTAATTTGCATGTTTGCTCCTGATTGGTTGGTGGATGTGGCTTATGGGCATGGCTTGTGGGTGTAATGCAGTGAGGGTTAATTTGCATATTACTCTTTTATTAGAATATATATATTGTTGATTCATTAACATTGAACTCATGGCCATCAGCACTGTAACCCATGCCTGAACAAAGCTTACCTAAGACATATCACAGACTTCTTGAGCTTAAGAACACTAGACAGCACTACAGCACTATGTGTGGGAACCACTTTAAACAGCAAAATCACCTGTTGGCTCATTTCCCCCCCACCTCTCCCTAAGAAAAAGAGCACAAAAATGAGAAAACTATGTCATGAAACAGACACTTGTTTACTACTAGAGCTGTTTTCTTGTTTGACCTCAGTGGGAATGTGCACTAAAATTTTCCAATCGGTGCACGCCTACAGATGACCATGAAAGCCCTGTGACTGTAGATTTGAGGGCTGCAAACAAATTTTACTGAGGAGGCAAATTTGTGAATACGGAATCCATGAGTAAGGAGAATGGACTATAACATATTCACCTTTGTGTCACCTTTCTGTCACTGGTAAGTACAATGTTGCTCAATCTGTACATGCTACAAAAATGGAAATAGTGTCCCTTAATTTTTAAATCCTAATTTTATTGTCCTATTCTGTTTTATGCTTTTAAGAAGTTTGTGGTATACTAACTTCGTAAAGGTGAACATTTTAGAAGAATATGAATGCCTGTTTAGTTAAGCTCACAATCTTTGCCCCTTGAGAGTTAGAGATATTGCTCCCTTATCTCTGGCATCTAAAATTAATGACAATTCTGATGTCAATCTAAATTTCATTCCTTTGTAACATAGTTGTTAATTTTCTCTCTCCACAGCCCCCAGTTGGAAGCTGTTAGGATTTTTAAAATTTTCCTTGGAATACTGAAAATTCATATGTACTGTATTTCCTGCATATAAGACGACTTTTTAACCCAGGAAAATCTTCTTAAAAGTCAGGGGTTGTCTTATACGCTAGGTGTTGTCTTATAGGGTGGGTGCTGAAACTTCTGAGCCAGACTGGAAAATCTGTCGTTGCCGCATACGGTGGGGGGAGCTCAAAAATGGCCGCACTCAATTCATTTCAATGGAGCCAGACGGAGACCACAAATGTCTCCAGTAGGCTCCTTTTTGTGCCACAGATGGTCTCTGTATGGACTTTTTAACCCAGGAAAATCTTCTCAAAAGTTGGGGGACGTCTTATACACCCAGTCATCTTATACACCAGAAAAATATGGTATTTAGATTCTTGAATTGGAACATCTATATCTTTCTTTGGTTCTGGGACATTTTCTGCTTTTATTTTATTTGTTATCTTTTCTCCTCTATTCTTTCTGCTATTATTTACAGAAATCCTGTTAAATGAGTTCAAAACTTCTGAATCTAGTCCACATAACTAAGTTTCTTTTATACATTCCCTCTGTGTCCTTTCTTACTGTGTTCTGGAAGCACACATTGGCTTAAGTTTTCAACTCACATATTTATCTTCAGTCTTATCCATTATTCTCCTCAGTCAATGTGTTGAGTTGTTGTTTTGAAAATTGCATGCATTTTTTTGAGTTAACTTTTATTTATCACAAAAGGGGTAGGTTACAACCTCACTTTTTCTGCATGTAGATATCCAGTTGTTCCAGCACCATTTGTTAAAATGATTATTCTTTCTCATAGAATCATCCTGTACTCTTGTTAAAAATCAGTTGACCATAAATGCAAATGTTACTTTCTGGACTCTCAATCCCATATCATTGATATATATGTTTATTCTTATATCAGTATCACACTGTCTTTAAAAAATATATATTTTTCTTTATTTCAGAGAGGAAAGGAAAGGGAGAGTGAGTTGGAAACATCAATGCTAAGAGAGAACCATTGATCAGCTGCCTCCTTCACACTCCACACTGGGAATCTAGCCCACAACCTGGGCATATGCTCTGACTGGGGATTGAACTGTGACTTCCTGGTTCATAGGTCAATGCTCAACCACTGAGCCATACCATCTGGGCAGTATCACACTGTCTTGATTACTATAGCTTTGCATTAAGTTTTAAAATAAATAAGATTTTTAACTTTGTGGGGTTCCCCCTCCCCAAGATGATTTGGCTTTTCTGTATCCCTTGCATTTCCTAAGGAGCTTTAGAATCAACTTGTCAGATTCTGTAAAAACTGCAGCTGGGATTTTGATAGGGATTGTATTGAATCTGTAGATCAATGTGGGGTATATGACAATGTTAACAATACCAGTTCCAATACCGACTTCAAGTCCATCAACCTGAGATGTCTTTCTGTGTGTTTAGATGGTCTTTAAATGCCTTCAACAATGTTTTGCAGTTCTCAGGGTACAACTATTACACTTCCTTCAAAAATGAAATGAGGAGCTATTAGGCAATTTCAAGCAGAAGAGTGAGGTGATATGATTTATGTTTTAAAAGGATTCATGTGAGTTATGTTTACTGAACAGGTCTGGTTTGGAAGGCCAAAAGTTTCATTTTATCCATCTTAAGTTTGAAACGCCTGACATCTCCACTAGAAATATTGAGCAAGCAAATTGGATATAGAGTCTCGAGTCCAAGGGAGAGGTCTGAGTTGGAGATATAAATTTTGAAATTGTCAGCACATAGATGGTATTTAAAGTAGTACGTTTGCATGAAAGCCCTAGAGAATGAGCAGACACAAGGAAGAGGTTCAAAGATTGAAACGTGGGGCTCCAGCATGAAGAAAAACCCACAAAGGAGCCTGAGAAGGTATATCTCAGAGGTAGGGTGATGACCAAGACAATACGGTGTCTCAGGAGCCAAGAGAATGAAGTGTTGAAAAGAGAAGAATAGTCAACTATGGAAAATAATCCAGAACTCATGTGCACAGAAGGGGGAGGGGAGAGAGAACTATTTGGGGATTTGTCCCTTTGTTCCAGCTAAGAACGTTTTCTTTCTCCCCAAATCATCTGTAAGTTCAGCCATGTGGTGATGTAAGGTGATGGGCTGGGTTGGGCGCCATGGTTGACTTGTTTTTGGTATGTGTAATCCCCCTGTCCCTCTTCTGCCTTGATTACTGATGATCCTGGCGAGGAACATTTCCATGGGGATGTGTGCATTTGCTATGCCTGGCGTGTAGACAAGTAAATACAAATGCTGCTTTATCAATTTACAGTACAATTGCTCCGTGGCCAAAAGCAGAGTTGGAAGTCTGCCTCCAACTGCCTCCAGGATAGAGGCCAAACTCCTTAGCGTGCCATATCAGTCTTCATCAGATGGCTTCATTTCTTGCCATCCTCCCACTCCTCCACCTCCTCTACCTTCCCCCACGACTCCTCCGCCCACCGCATACCCCCATGCTCCACTCACTCGGGACCTCTGCTCTAGGCACACCGTGCTCTTCTATGCCTCTGGGTTGGCAATGCCCTTCCCTGCTTTTGTGCTCAGGAAGGCACTGCTGGTCCTTGGAAGCCCTGCACATGTGGAGCTTCCACTGTAGAGGCTTTCCACTTAGTCCTCTACTGCCCGCTCTCCTGTTGCATTTCCACATTGTATTGAAATTGTTTATATGTCTGACATTTCCACTGGATTTTATAGTCCTCAAAGTCAAGGAACTTGCTTTTCTCAGTATCTCTTGCTCTGTCTGACACATAGTAGGTATTTCATGATAATAACAGCGAACTTAAGAAAAAATACTTAACAACATGCTTGTCTCTGTGCTAAGTGCTTTGGCATGTATTTTTTCAGTTTATCCTAAAAAAGATAAGGTTTCCTATATTTCTCATGTGATAGATGAAAAAGTGAGGTTCACAGTAGTTATAAACTCGCTGAAGGTTATATAGCTTATATTTCAAATCCAGTTGATTGCAGGGCTTAAGTACTTAAATTGTGTTCTATACGCTTAAATAAAGAAGAAAGACAGGAAAGGAATGATTCAAAGTTATTTTTTGGTTTTCTGGTCTCAAACTTCCATATTTCATCTCTTATTCATTTTTAAACTAATGTGCTTTGTATCTTCCCTCTTTCAAAAATGATTACGTGGCATTCTTTCCTTCTTCACATGTATGACAAGAGTCCGATTTGTTTTCCAGGAAACGTTAAGTAGGGATCTGTGCACTGGGTGTGCCCACACAGGCAACTGGAGCCCGGCCTGAGTACGGGCAAAGGCTCACACAATCAGGAGTGATGGGGTGGGAGAGGAGGGAAATCAATGAAGAAGCAGGCTTCCCACATTGCACAGTTCCTGGAGGAATCTATCTCGTTGTGATCTTTCCTGAGTGGTGTACTTGGGGTGGATGGCTGAGTGTGATGATCAATTGTATGTGTCAATGTGGCTAGGCTATACCCTACAATTATTAAACACTCATCTGGGTGTTTCTGTGAAGGTCTTTTGTGAATCTGATTAATATCTACACTCATTTGACTCTAAGTAAGGGGAGATTATCCTGAAAAAATCTGGGTGGGCCTGATTCAATCAGTTGAAAGACTTTAGGAACAAACTGAGATTTTCCTGAGGAAGAAGAAATTTCACCTCTGGACTGCATCATCATCTCAGGCAGGAGAGTTTCCAGCCTGCCCTTTGCAGCAAAATGCCCTAAGGATTTCAGAACTGCCTAGCCAGCACCTAGTTATGTAAGCCAATTCCTTGCAATAAATCTCTCTCTCTCTCTCTCTCTCTCTCTCTCTCTCTCTCTCTCTCTCTATATATATATATATATATATATATATATATATATATATATATATATATATATATATA